>CAUYRH010157053.1:0-11464 GCA_963574655.1 Perodicticus potto | reverse complement strand
TTCGAATCCAGCCCGGGCCCACCAAACAACAATGACGGCTGAACCAAAAAATGGCTAGGCCTTGTGGCAGGCGCCTGTAGTCCCAGCTACTTGGGAGGCGGAGGCAGGAGACTCGCTTGAGCCCAGGAGTTGGAGGTTGCTGTGAGCTGTGATGCCACGGCACTCTACCCAGGGTGACAGCTTGAGGCTCTGTCTCAAAAAAAAAGAAAAAAAAAATCAAATACCAAAGTCACCTAGGATATAAAGGATAATATTACAAAATTATCTCAATAAAAGTAACTTCACTGATGACGTCTCACAAATGAAGACGCCTTAGAGACTTCTCAGAGATGGGAGTTGAACAGAGTAGCCAAAATAAAGGTGGATTTGGATTATTTTCCCATTTTCCTAAGTGCGTCACTAGATCACTTCTGGTTCTATTACTTAAGAGAACAGACAAAGGCATCCTTTTTAAAGGGGAAAAAGTCCTGAGGGAATGAGGAGAAGTTGATTAATGGGTACAAATATATAGTTTGAAGTTTGAAAGCAAAAATAATACCTAGTATCAGGTAGCTCAGTCGGGTGACTACAGTTTACATAATCTCTAGTATATTTCAAGATAGCTAAAAGAGAAGGATTCGAAGGGCTCCAGCACACAGAAGGATAAATATTTAAGGGGATGGATCTCCCAAACACACTGATTTCATCTTTACACATCTTATGATTGTAGTAAGTAGCCTCACGAACCCTGAAATGATATGTATCAATTTAAATAACTAAATTACATTGTTTGTAAAAAGCCTTCAAACACACTCTCTTAGATCTTGAAGGCAACATAGTCAAGCACTTCATCCTTCAGAGGGGGCCATTACAAACTGGCTAAGGTTAAACTATCTTCTAAAAATCATTTCACTGGACACACTGGGAAATTCCTCCTCCCTCCTCCACGCCAAAAAGAAAAAAATTAAATAAAATGCCAACCCCTCCTCCCCCCCCAAGAAAAAACACCACTGGCCTTTCTGACCGTGTGTCAAGTTCAAAGTTAATGAAATGACTTCACTGATGTGGTCCACATAAGACAATAAAACATCTAATATGGAAAAGTGTTGTTCTTAGACAGTGAGGCTGGTTTTTGGTACTGCGTACTGAATACACAGTGATGGGAACATTCCATGTCTTATCTCATTTAATTCCTTCCCAACAGTCCTGTTCAGGCAGGTTGTGCCATTAGCCCACTTTGTAAGATGATGAACAAACAGAAAGGCATTTAGTTACCTAAGTCTCAGAGGCTGAGATTCAAACCCCGGTAGCCTGACACCAAGTAACTAACTCTTTCCTCTTTAAAACCTTAGGAGCTACTTGGATTTCCCTAAAGACATGGACCTCCTATCTTGAAACTCTCTGGTCTGCACCCCCGCCCCCCAAATATCTGGGACTTAGTGGGCATCCAAACACCCCTGGAATGACCACAGTCTATTCCCACTGCCTCTTCTGCAATAGAGAGGCGTTTTTGTTTGTTTGTTTTGAGACAGAGTCTCACTCTGTCACCCTTGGTAGAGTACTGTGAAATCATAGCTCACAGTAACCTTAAACTCTTGGGCTCTGGCAATCCTCTTGCCTCAGCCTCCTGAGTAGGACTATAGGCACTTGCCACAATGCCCTGCTAGTTTTTTCGGTTTTTCATAGAGACAGGGTCTCGTTCTTGCCCAGGCTGGTCTCAAACTCCTGAGCTCAGCTGATCCACCTGCCTCAGCCTCCCAGAGTGCGAGGATTACAGGGGCGAGTCACTGTGCCCAGCCAGTTTGAGAGTTCTTAAATGAGTATGTTTCTGCCTCTAGTCAAATGCATGCCCTTGTCCGGGGGGGGGGGGGGGGGGACAAAACAGAAATAACTCATCTGAGCCCCGCCTTCAGAGACACAACAGACCATCAATATTACTCTCCCCGTGGAGTAGGAAGGCGGAGGGGAGGATGGCAGGGGTGGAGGAGACACCTCACGCCAAACACACAGCTCCCCATGGGGGCTTCAGAGGGAAAGAACACATAACCATTAAGTTTTCGTATTTTACCCCACATGGTATTATGGAAACTTTCAGTCACAGAGATTGAAATGTGCTGAAATCATACGGTAGACACACATGGCCACCACGCGGATGCTAAAATGAATACTTTGCTGTGTTATCTGTCCACGTCTTCCTCCAGCTATCAATGAGACTTACATTTCTGGAGTGTTCTAAAGAAAACGGCAGACAGGGCGGCGCCTGTGGCTCAGTGAGTATGGCGCCAGCCCCATATACTGAGGGTGGTGGGTTCAAACCTGACCCCAGCCAAACTGCAACAACAAAAAAAATAGCCGGGCGTTGTGGCGGGTGCCTGTAGTTCCAGCTACTAGGGAGGCTGAGGCAAGAGAATCACCTAAGCCCAAGAGCTGGAGGTTGCTATGAGTTGTGATGCCACAGCACTGACTAAGGGCGACAAAGTGAGACTCTGTCTCTTAAAAAAAAAAAAAAAAAAAAAAGATAGAAAACTGCAGACAGCAGTACACTTTACCCCCTTTCTCCCAAGTACTTCAGCATGCCTAGCATAACTACATAGTTTCCTATTTGTTTAGGGGTTGGTTTGCTTTGTAGTATTTTTGTTACTTTAACAGGTCATGTAAGCAGGCATCCTTACTGTGAAATGTTTAGCTCACAACTGATTCCTACTAAAAGTCAGAATAACCGCAAGTACCGGAAAGGAAGTTCCAGTTATTCAAGTCAATTTCGTAATCGGGCCACAGGTTCAGCAGGCAGAAGAACGAATCTGCTTTCGTCCCCTGTGTAGGCCTCCCTGCCACGTGGTAACGCCCTCTCTAAATTTTACCCAAACCCCAGCTTCTCCCTCCTGCCAGAGTTTTTTCCTGATCTCATGGATTAGAGGTGATTTCTTCCGGCTCCCCTTCCCAAGGTGGATTTGAGTCACCCTCGTGTCCACACTGGTGGCTCTTACTGAATGATCAACCCTTCTTTGTATCCTGTACATCAGCGGTTCTCAACCAGTGGGTTGCGGAAATACAGTGCGGCATTAGGAAGGTTAAGAACCACTGCTGTAGATCAACGTTTTCCAAACTGTGGATCATGACCCGTTTGTGCAGCTGCACGAAGGATTCCCACGGGAAACAAAATGAGCCCCTCTGAGGGTGGCCAGGCGAGCACCCGTTTTGTAGAGGGTCGCATCATGAAGTGACAATGTCAGTGGATCACGAAATCAGCGCTGTGAGTAACCCACCCACAGAACAAGATGGAATAGAAAGTATCAGAGTGTAGGGGGAAAGTATCGGAATTTAAGGATGAAATTACTTTGTACAACTTTTGTGGCAATCATCTATACAAAATATCTAGATGTATGTATGTGCCGGGCAACCAAGCAAAATGTATTTCTTTCTGCATCCTAGTCAACAAAGTTTAAAACCCAGGTTCTGGAGAAGCTAGTAAGTTACCCTGCTTATAGGAAGAGCCCATGGACTTGTGCAGGGGACAGGAGGAGGGAAGCCGGTCAGTTTCTCTCACCCAGGGCCCTGTTCTACCACCACCCACATGGTTCTGAAGGCGAACACCCAGGTCTGAAGGTAAGCACCATTCAGACACGGACACCTGCTGGGGAGAGATGAATGCAGACAGCAGAGGAAACGGAGTAGACTTCTCAGGGCTGGACCTAATCTCTACGTTTCTGTGTATAAATATTCCATCTTTGTTTTGTTTGTTTAAGACAGAATCTGAATCTCTGCCCTGGGTAGAGTCCCGTAAAGCCATAGCTCACAGCAACCTCAAACTCCTGGGGTTAAGCAATCCTCTTGCCTCAGCCTCCTGTGTAGCTGGGACAACAAGCGCCTCACCACAACGCCCGGCTAGTTTTTCTATTTTTAGTGGAGACAGGGTCTTGCTCTTGCTCCGGCTGGTCTAGAACTCCTGAGCTCAAGCAATCCACCCACCTCAGCCTCCCAGAGTGCCAGGACAAGCATGAGCCACCATGCCCACCTATTTTTTGATATCAATTCATTAGGTGACACTTGTAAAGGACAGGAAGTGGGGTGACGATGAGCAGATCCCACTGCCACCTTACAACTGAGCAGAGAAGCAGCATCACTGAAAATATGGATGAGGATATGAACCAGCGATTCTCAACCTGTGGGTCACAGGAACTGTACTATAGGGCCACGGCAATGGGGAGGTTGAGACCCACTGATATGAACTATAAGAGGCAAAGCATCTCCATGAGAAAGAGCCGTGATTCTGGTCAGCAGCATCTGGAGACACAGAGTCAGGGTCAGCTGCACGTGGGAATCTTCAGGGTCTGGCTCAGAAATTTCAGAGTTTCTCAGTGGGTAGCACAGGAGTGAGTGCCGTGTAAAGACCACTCTAGCGGGCCATGCAGGGCCATCCAGTTCACTCCAGTATATGGTTTAGGGCTCTGAATTCTGAACAGCAAATATTCAGAATGAGCTGCTGCACCGTTCTAGGGCTGGGGGATGCATTCTGGGGACATCGTGTCAGCTGACAGGTATTTACTGGCCTGATGTCAGATACTGTTCTAAGCACTAGGGACCTACCTGCTAGCAGGGAAACCAAGGCCCCTGCCGTCTAAGAAGATGTGCAGATAAATGAACAAACAAGAAAGAGAATGGTGTCAAGAAGGCAGAGAAGTGAGCCTGAGTGACGTGATGGTGTGGTTGCTTGGGAGCAGGTGCTTGGGGACATGCAATCCAGACAGCAGAGTGGCAAAAGTGTGAGTCTCCATGGCAGATGCGAGCAAGCTTGGCACCCAGGATGGACAGTAAGAACACCAGTGTTGGCTACCGGGGAGGGGGTGGAAGGGAGAGTGTCGTGCAATCACATCAGCACAGTCACTGGAGTTCAGATCACAGAGGGGTCACCGTGGAACAACATTTGGCTTTTATTTTAAGTGAGCTGGGAGGCCATTATTGGGTCTTTGCAAGAAAATAAGAGGACCCGAGTTTCCTCTTCATGAAATTACAGTATAGAGAGGCTAGAAGGGGCAAGAGCAGAGGCAGAAAGAGACAACAGGGTTTGTGTGTGAAGGGAGGAGAAACACACCTTAAGGGGGGGCCAACAGAACTTGGTGGTTTGTGGGGGTGATGGTGGAGGGGGTGGATGGTGAGAAGCCCAGAGAGCCCCCAGCTTTCTGGATTAAGCAAATGGTAGACTGGAAATGAACCTGGCTAAGATGGGGAAGTCTGTATCATAAAAGAAAAGAGTTTGGAAGTCATGCTCATTAAGAATTCTCTCTAGACCATGCTAAGTCTTGGGAATCAATTATTGGATGTTCAAATGCAAAATGACCAGTAGGAAGCTGGGTGCAGGGAGAGGTCAGGGCTGGGGATGGATTTCAAGTATCATCGGAAGGTAGATGGTGTTTAAAATCTCTGGATTGATGAGACAGACAGATTTCTAGACAGCAAAAAGGAAGGGCCCTGGACCCATCCCTAGGGGATTCTTAACATTTGCCATGAAGAGCAGAAGAGGAGCCAGTAGAGAGATGGACAAGGGGTCAAGGATAGGAAGGCTGCTGGAAGGTCACGAGATTATGACATGAATTTGGCAACACAGAAACCCCTGGGGATCTGCCACATCAGTGGTGGAATGTGTCACTTCTGGATGCAGTGAGTGGGGAGGAACATGGTGCGTCTACTCCCAAGATGGGTATGAGGTTGTCAGCCAAAGAGGAGTCAGTCAGCCCTCGGCAGGTGGCACCGCCGCTCCTGTGAGCCCAGACTACCAGCTCCAGGCCCACGGCCCCTCCCAGGCTACCTGCAGGAGACAGCGCCTCTCCATCCTGTCTGTGCCGTCCGTCCCTAGCTCTGAAGAGGGAGGGAAGGGAAGGCTGTGTCCCCGACTCACCTCCCCACCCCCTAGAGCCCTTTTGCACCTCCTGCATGAGTTGTTCAGTTTCACTAAGAAGCACTGGTGTCCATACATCTTAACCATCTGCCAGCCAAAGAACATCTTTCAAACACTCCTCAGCTGCTTTCCTCGAAAGCGAAGGGGGGGCGAGAAACTGGTAACCAGCCATGGTTTCTCCTTGTGCTGCAGTGAAACACCCATTGCAGCAAAGACAACCCACGGTCTGGAGAAGTCTGCAGACAAGTGGGTGCAATGACACAGCCCATGACGCAGAGTCCAGCTCTGGGTCAAATGCTGCGTGACACGGCCTCAGGGAAGAGGGACGGTCTGTGGGGACAGCAGCTGGAGAGAATGTCCTGGAATGCCTAGGATGTGTCACCGGAGCATAAAGGATGGAAAGGAAAATAGGCTTTTCCTTAAAAGTCAGATTTAAAAAAGACATTTTCCAACAGGGTCCAATGCCTGTCTCGGCAATGCGAGACACAGGCAGCCAAATCACACAGAAATGAGCACGTAAAATGACATCTGCTGGGGTAATTAGCTGTGTAATTAGTCTCCCCTCGGAGGAGTTGAGCTTTTGATGCTGCTGTCGGGAACCTCCCCAGGTGAGATTTTACCCCAAACGCTGTGCTCTGAGAGGGATAAAGGGCAGGCAGGGCAAAGAGGAAAAGCATGTGACCGTGTGTGGGAAGCAATGAGAAGGGAGAGGGTGTTTCTAGAGAACCTTGGGGTCTCTGGGGAACCCTGCTAGAGCATCAGGGAGGAAGCGTCACCAATACAGCGCCGACTCAAGAATGCTCGGGAACCTGCGGCCCCTCTGAGTCCTGGCTCAACTCAAAGCACCAAAGGCACAGTGACAGGAGTGATGGCAGAGAGGAAGACAGTGGGGTGGGCAGACTCCAGGCTGGACGCAAAGAGATGGGGCGAAGGGCAGCACCCGGAGAAGCTATTCTGTCTCCCTACACTGACAGCAGCTGCCATCACTAATACGAACCCAGTCTAGGCAGAAAATAATAAAAATGGCCTGAGCCTAATTCGAGAACCAGAGAGTGAACAAACACACACAAACACACGCATCCAGCCAAATCGCTCCCCACCGAGCTGCCTAAACCACAGCTGGCTGCAGAGTCGCACTCGCTGACGAACGTCTAGGACCGGGAGATCACAGTCCCGGGACCGGCGCCACTTGGCTTGGCTGACTGCAAGAGCCGAGGAATGCTCCCCACACTCCTGTCTTTAATGATTTTAGAGAACAATGGAGGTGGCAGAGGGGAAATATGGACTGTGAAGGGCCAGCAGATGTGGGAGGATTGCAGGGAAAACTGTTTTGGAGCAGGGGACTCCGTAGCTGGACGTGAGCCTTTGGGGTGACCTTTTATCCCCCAAAGCACAAAGCATCCTCAACAGAAGAAAACATCTGATGTTGCTTAGAGAACCTCCCTGGGCCCACGACAATCAACAGTTCATGGAGAGTCTGGAACATGAAACATTTCACTTCAAATAAGCCCCATGAGAAGTCAGCTACATCCAAAAGCCAGATGGGGTCACTCTGCTAGGATATTCCCCACTCTAAGCAAAACCAGCACTCCTGGCTCAACGAGGTTTTGAAAGAATGAACAATATAGATGACAGTGCTTCTTTCAGGCCAGGCAGGGTGACTCACGCCTGTAATCCCAGCACTCTGGGAGGCCAAAGCAGGAGGATCACTTGAACTCAGGAGTTTGAGACCAGCCTGAGCAAGAACAAGACCCTGTCTCTACTAAAAATAGAAAAAATAGCCAGGTGTTGTGGTGGGCGCCTGTAGCTCCAGCTACCTGGGAGGCTGAGGCAGGAGGATGGCTTGAACCCAGGGAGTTTGAGGCTGCTCTGAGCTGGGCTAACACCATAGTACTCTAGCCTGGCAACAGAGAGAGACTGTCTCAATCACCCCACCCCCAAAAGAAACCCCAAACAACAACAACAAGAACCAGCATCCCTCCCAGGTCCTCACAAGTACGAGGACCATAGTGATGCAGACTCCTCCCAAGCTTCTGACAAGGGTGATGGGGGTTACCAGCTAACTCTGAACCCAGAAATTATCATTCCTGCTGTCCCAGAAGTTCTAAAATGCATCTATCTGGGTAAACGCAAAAATCAAGCTGAGTAAACCTACCTGTGCGTGCCAAAACCACCCATTCCCGAAACAAAACAGGTTTTGTAATTCCTACAGATTCATTAGCCCACATCTGTACAAAATCCTACTCAGTGTTCAGCACAAAATCAGCACTCGATGAGGTTCTGCCCCACGGGAAGAAGTCCTCTTCCCATTTATTTGTCTCCCAGAGGCCAGACAGGGCAATGGTCTGGAAAATGCCATGGCCTGGCCCTTTTGGGCTCTCCAAGGCTGGGGTCTGAACCCACAGAAGAGCGGGTCAGGGCGGCAGGTGCAAAGGCTCTTGGATCAAAGGACCCCTCACTGGTCCTTATGCCCAAGGTTCCCTCTCATCCTGAGGGACATGAAAACAAGGACCCCCTAGCAACCACTAGTCACCCAGGAAGTCCACAGAGGTCAGCTCAGAAGCAATCAGCAAAGTCCACCAAGCCTCACAGAGGAAGCTGGAGAAAGCAGAGAGGCAGGAGACAAGGAGTGGACGGGGAATTCCTTCAGCAATTCCAGTGCACAGGCCATCCCGGCAAAGGAAATGTTGGTACAAGTGTTGACCTAAGAGACTGGATATGCTTCAGAGGCCCTGTTCTGAGTCTGGGAACGTGCTCTGCTAATTAACAGGTTACAAATCAAACACCATCAGTAGATAAACATTTCTAACCTTCCAACAAGTTTGCCTTTTACAGGACAAGCACGCAGACCCTAGGGAAGGTTCCCTAATCAGTCCTGATGATGAGTCCCAATTCAAACCCACTTTTCTGCATTTCCTATTAGCGACCTATATATCACAAGTACCTGGGGTCTTCCACGGACAGTAACGGATGCTCGCATGCTGTGAATTCTTATGGCCTGTGTATAAATAACCACTGCATGGGGAGGCCCAAGGAGGCCAGGTGAGAAAGGGCAGTTTCGGCACCTGGGCAAAGCTGCAGTTGAATGAACCAGGCTGCCTGACATCCGCCCTGCTGCGTGACGCAAAAGCATTTCAATAAAAGGAAATAATGAAAAAGATGATGGGAAAGTACATTTTAACACATTGCTCTGGAGAAAATTTCAGGTTTCATTACAAGAACGGCGTTTTCTTCAACATTGGGAATGTGAACATCTGACAGGACAGCTTTCTGTGAACAACAAAATTTGGAAATCATCATTAGACACATTTGTAATTTTCTCCTTTTGCTGGGAACCACCAGAGAGACTAGAGAGGATTTCCAAACAAGGAGGCCGCTGAGCTCTCGTAATGTTCCTGTAGAGCTGTCAGGAGATCACTACGAAAGAATTTCCTCACCGTCCAAACGTAGGGTGGGAAAATAAAACCCAGGATGCCCAGTGAATTTCAGATAACTAAGCATATTTCACGAGACATGCTTAAAGATTCTTTGCTGCTTATGTGAAATTTGCATTTCTCTGGCATTCCGTGTTTTCTTTGCTGTATTTGCGCTGAAGCCCCGAGGGGCATTTTTCACTCAAAATTATTACCCCAATGTTTCTGGTTTCAACTATCTCCCTGAATGACAGCTTTTCTGTAGTTGAAAAATTTTAACTTTTATCCCACATCTTGGTTGCTTAAAAAAAGTAGCAGAATCAATTTTATTAAATATTAAAGTATAAAATTACTCAGTACTACACCAAAATGGTTTTCACAGTAACAGCTTTTCCCACCCTACACTTAAATAGTATTTATAGTTTCGAGTTATGTTTAAAACATTATGAAGAATATGGTTCAGGTGTATTATGTAATTATTTAAAAACTCTTGCCTTTTCCTGACAATGCGTAATTGTTCCCTTACAATTTCCCTTTCAAAACAAAAACCCAGAAACACCTGTTGGGACTATATGTATTCAAATGTGCCCTTTTAGTCCTAGTCCTCAGCAAGTTGAAAGGATTCAGAATTGAGTTCACGCCTCTGGCATTCTGTGGCACCTGCCACCCTGGCTTCCCTGCCAGATCGGTTTGCCTAGAACAACTGTAACGCCAGAGTTATTCTGGAATGCAGAGGCAATGGGATATTCATAGCAAAACTCTCCTAAGGGTTACAGACCACCCCTAAGACGGCAGATGTCATTCACGCAAAGAATTCTACAGTGTTACTTATTTCTCTGGGTGGGTGAGGGCTGAAGAGACTTTTTCCCTCTCACAAGCAGGCATGATCAAGCTGGAGCTGGCAAACCACAAGCTCATTTTGTGAGGATTTCTTTCGTTTTTTTTTTTGCTTATCTGTGATGTCAGACATCATGAAAAGTATGTGTGGACCTTTTTTTGTTTCTGCTAATCAGCTTTCATTGGTATTTGTGTATTTGCTGTGTGGCCCAACATGACTCTTTTATTATTCTTCCAATAAGTGTTGCATAGAAGAAAAAAGGTTGGATACCACTGGTAGGGCTTTTTTAACTTGAGAACTTGGGCAGCTTTCAAGCATTTTGACACTGTGGTAAGTTATTAGCGCTCCCTGCCCCTCAGCCGCCATCAAGGGCCACGGTACACCTTGGGAATCCACAAGGTGACTTGTTACCAGTTCCTGAAAATGGTTTATACTGGAAAAGCCAGATAGTCAGGACGTCAAGGTGCTCACTGAGTAAGAACTTTGAAAAAAGAACTTTGATTTTTCAAAATTTGTTCTCTGTCACCTTTTAAAGATAAATGGTGACAGTGAGTCTCCTATGAAGTCGCTGTAAGACACCCGGCCCCCCTCTCCAGCACCCTCCTTCTCCCGGCAAGTCCCTCAAGCCCAAAAGAGTTTAACAAAGGCGATGAGCCCAAGAAAATTCGCCTTGGGGACGACGCCAGAGAGAGACAGGAAAAGGTGACAGGAAGACTTCTGGATTTCAAAGGCCCCAGAAAAGAGAACCAGACCTCTGGCCCATCTCTCTGCTACTCAAGGCTCCCCAAAACAGTGCTCCCCGAAAACATCCTGGCTTGAATCTGCAGAACGGTCAGGAGAGGCTCTGAGAGGATAGGGAGCAAGAAGCCCAGCTCTTCGCAGTAGAAGGAACGGCTGTCTAAGGAACTGTCGCACAATCAATCATCCAATTTGAAAGAAAAAAAGAGAGTCCCAAATCACACCACACACAAACATGAAGAGTCTTACAACTCGCTCTACACAAAATACAGAGGGTGCCCCCCACAGTGTGTGTATTTTAAGAAAGAAAAAAAAAACTATATCAAAATTGTAAATACTCAAGTCACGTTTGACTTCTGCAATTACAAGAGATGTAAGATACAATATACAAGATAGCAAATGTTACTGGTACATCTTGACTAGTGCAATTCTTTTTTTTTTTTTAGACAGAGCCTCAAGCTGTCAGATAGATAGAGTGCCGTGGATAGAGTGCCGTGGCATCACAGCTCACAGCAACCTCCAATTCCTGGGCTCAAGCGAGTCTCCTGCCTCCACCTCCCAAGTAGCTGGGACTACAGGCGCCCGCCACAACGCCCGGCC
>CAUYRH010157052.1:0-19172 GCA_963574655.1 Perodicticus potto | reverse complement strand
AATATTATGCAGCCTTAAAGAAAGATGGAGACTTTACCTCTTTCATGTTTACATGGATGGAGCTGGAACATATTCTTCTTATCAAAGTATCTCAAGAATGGAAGAAAAAGTATCCAATGTACTCAGCCCTACTATGAAGTTGATTTATAGCTTTCATATGAAGGCTATAACCCAACTATAGCAGAAGAATATGCGGAAAGGGGTAAGGGAGGAGGTGAGGGAAGAGGTTGGGGTGAAAGGAGGGTAATTGGTGGGGCCACAACTATGGTGCATTTTAGAAGGGTACAGGCGAACCTTACTAAACACAGAATATAAATGTCTTCATACAATAACTAAGAAAATACCATGATGGCTATGTTAATCAGTTTGATGAAAATAGTTCAGATTGTATATGAAACCAGCACATTTTACCCCTTGATTGCACTAACGTACACAGCTATGATTTAATAATAAAAATAAAAAAATAAAAAAGTGATGGTTTGACTTTCTCCTTCCCAATTTGGATACACTTTCTTTCTTTCTCTTGGCTGATTGCTCTGGCTAGGACTTTCAGCACTATGTTGAACAGAAGTGGTGACAGTAGACAACTTTGTCTTGTCCTATTTTTAGTGGGAATACTTTCCGCTTTTCCCCATTCAGTATGATATTAGCTGTGGGTTTATCATATACAGCTTTTATAATTTTGAAATATGTTCTTTTATGCCTACTTTGTTGAAGGTTTTTATCATGAAAGGGTGCTGGATTTTCTCAAACCCTTTTTTCTGAATCCATTGAGATGATCATATGGTCTTTGATTGTGTTTCTGTTTATGTAGTGGGTTATACTTATTGATTCACATATACCGAACCATCTGTGCATCCCTAGGAATTATCCCATTTGGTAAAAATGGATTATTTTTGTTGGTTCTTTGTTGAATTCTGTTTGTTAATGTTTTATTGAAGTTTCTCTATGTATGTTCATAAGGGATGTTGGTCCATAGTTTTCTTTTTTTTTGTTTTGACCTTTCCTGGCTTTGATATCAACATAACACTGACTTCATAGAATTAACTGAGGAGGGGTTTCTCCTTCTCAATGACATGGAATAATTTTTGCAGTATTGGTGCCAGTTCTTCTTTGTAGGTATGGCCATGAGTCCTTCTGGCCTGGGTTTTTTAATTTTTGTTTTTGTTTTGGGTGTTTTTCTGAAAGACTTTTTATTACTGCTTCAACATCACTGCTCATTATTGGTCTGTACAGGAGTTCTGTTTCTTCCTGGTTGCATCTTCGAAAGTTGTGTTTCCTAGGGATTTTTCCATTTCTGCTACATTTTCCATTTTATGTGTGTAGAGATTTTCATAGTATTCATGGATGATGTTTTGTATTTTTGTGCTATCAGTTATGATATCTACTTTTTCATTTCTGATTGAGCTTCTTTAGGTCCTTTGTCTTCTATTTCTTGTTGAACTAGCAAGAGGTCTATCAATTTTGTTTACCTTTCAAAGGAGCAACTTTTTGCTTCAGTCATCTTTTGTAATTTTTTCTTCCATTTCATTTATTTCTGGTCTGACTTTTATTATTTGTTTTCTTCTGTTGGCTTTCCTTTGGTTTGTTCTTCCTTTTCTAGTTCCTTGAGATGTGATATTAGGTTTTTAATATGTATTCTTTCTGATTTTGCATGTGAGCATTTAAGGTTATAAATTTTCCCAAGAGATGCTTTTGCTGAGTTCCATAGATTTTGATACCTAGTGTACCCTTTGTCATTAAATTCATGAAATCTTCAGATTTCCACATTTATTTCATGATTCACCCAAGAATTATTCAGTAGAAGATTGTTTAATTTCCATGACTTTGTGTAGAATTAAGCATTTCTCTTAGAATAACTTCCAGTTTAAATCCACTATGCTTTAAAAAGATACGTGGTATGATTTTGAGATTTAAAATTTGTTAAGACATATTTTGTGGCCTAAAATATGATCAATCTTGAAAAATGTCCCATATGATGATGAGAAAAATGTATGTATATTCACTAGTCTGGGGGTAGAATGTTCTGTAAATGTCTGTTAAGTCCATTTGTTCTAGTGCCCCATTTACATCCAGTGTTTGTTTATTTTCTACTTTGATGATTTGTCCAGCTCTGATAATAGTGTATTGAAGTCCCTGGTAAAAATAATGCTAGTATTTATTTTCTTGCTTAGCTCTAGTAGGATTTGTTTTATATATCTTAGAGTTCATGTTAGGCATATATATAAAATATTGTTGATTATTATGTATTCTTATTGAATTGTTCTCTTTACCATTATATAAAAACCATCTTTGTCCTTGTTTACCATTGTTGTTTTAAAGTCAATTTTGTTTCATGTGAGAATGGCTATACATACTTTCTTTTAGTTTCCATTTGTGTGGAGTATTTTCTGCTAACCTTTTGCTTTGATCTGTGTGTGTCCTTATTGTTGGATGTGTCTACTGGAGACAACAGATACAGCCAGTCTATGTCTTTTGAGTAGCACACTTAAACTGTTAATGCTAAGAGATGGAATTGATATGTGGGATATTGTTCTGTTTATCATATCAGGTTGTATCACATTGCTTTGTCTTCCCTTTTGTCCTATTCTTTTATAGGAATTGTAACTGTTAGCTATTTTGAGTGATTTTACACTGGTGGGTATCTATTGTACTGATTTGCAATTCTTTGTGTTTCTTACTGGGAAGGTCTGGTCATGACATACTCCCTCAGTATTTGCTTGTACAGAAAAGACTTAATTTCTTCATCAACTGTGAAACTTGGTTTTGCAGGACACAAAATTCTAGAGTGGCAATTGTTCTGTTTAAGAAGATTGAACATGGAGCCCTAATCTCTTATGGCTCATAAGGTTTCCACTGAGAAATTTTCTGTTAGTTTGATGAGATGGGTTTTCCCTTGTAGGTCAGTCGTTGCTCACATTTATCTGCTTTTGAATTTTCTCTTTCATTCTACTTTAGCCAGGTTAATTACTATCTGTCTTGGAGATGTCCTACTTGCTATGAATCTTTTAGTGTTCAATGATGATCTTATATCTGGATCTCTGGATCTCTGGAAACACCAGGGAAGTTTTCCTTAATAATTCCCTTAAATAGATTTTCCATGCTTTCAGCTCTTTCTTCTTCTCCCTCAGGGATACCTATAATTAGTATGTTAGCACACTCCACTTAGTCCCATATCTCTCAAAGAGAGATCTCTCTCTTTTATTTTTTTGTTCTTTTCTCTGCTTCTTTAAATGACTGGGTTATTTTGAGAGCCTTGTCTTCAAGCACTGTTATTCCTTTTCTCCTTGGTTTAGTCTATTGCAGAGGCTTTCTGTTGTGTTTTGAAATTCCCTAAATTTCTCTCATTTCTTTAAGTTCTATTATATTCTTCACTGTATTGTCTAGCATTTTAGTGACTTTTTCATTGCGTTCCTGAAATATTTTTTTGTGTTCTTTTTGTCAGTTTTTTTACTTTCTCTTCAATTCTATTCATTTTATTTGCTATCCTTATTCTGAATTCCATGGCTGTCATTTCAACAATTTTCTTATAGTTGGAGTTCACTGCTGTGTTTCATTGTGATCCCTTGATGGTGTTGATCTGTCTGTTTTGATTTTTCATGTTCCTGTGGGTTTTTTGCTGGTTTCTTCTCATGTGAAACCTCTTTTCTTGACTCAGGGCTAATATAAGTTTCCAGGGAATCTGGGAGCTCTCTTGTTTAGGTAGAAGAAAGGCAGGTCCCTCAATGGCATTTTTTATTCCTGCTCTAGAACGTAGATGTGGGTGTGCCCTAGAAGCCTGTAACACAACTATTCTGATTTTTGTTTTCCTTGCCTGTAATTGCCTCTGTTCAATTCTATGCTGAATGCTATTTATACTGGATTTCAGATGTTCACCAGATAGTTGTAAGATGTTCAAGATGGGAGCTGGGTGAGACACTCCACTGAGGTTGGTGTTGTGAACATTGCTTAGCTTGGGATCTCCCTACAGAAGTGACAGTAAAAGCTGGGTGAGGCTATCTAGGCAGTAGTCATGGGTTCCCAGGTCATAGTGGTTTGCTTGAACCAGATCTCATTTTACTGGTAGTTTGAGGCTGGGGTGTCCCTGGCAAGGCACAGGGCTTTAAAACAATTCTGTCTCCTGCAACGGTGGTAAAAATTCTGGGGTAGGGTCTTGGGATCTACATGATAGCTTCCTAGGCCTACCAAGAACTCTGAAAGCACAGAGGTGGGGCATCAATCTCCAGTATGAGAGCCCTAGATTCAGGAGTGAGAAGGACCCAGAAGTGGGCTTCTGATCAGGGCCACAATGCCAGAAGCAGGGCCATGCAAGTGGTGGGGCTGATCCAACCTCGAGGGTGGGGTCAGGGCTGAGTAGACAGGAGGCAGTTGGGACGTGGAGGGCAAAGTCCAGACTGAGCAAGTGGCGAGCTGTTCTGTGTGCTTTGAGGACTGCACAGATGCCATGGCACACAGATAGAGATTGGTCTAGCTGTCCAGGGTGTGTGAAGTTCTTTCTGCCTCCATCAGAATCTGCCAAAAGTCATCCATAACCTTCCATGTCAGAGCTTGCAGCACCCCAGTCAATTCCTATGCTCAGATCTCACTGTTCTATAGGGAAGGGGCACTTGACTTCCTGTCACAGGCTTTGGCTCAGGGGAGCCTCTGATTCACTCCCACCCCACCATGGTAAAGGTGATATGAAGACCTCTACCACAAAGCTGAGTCCTGTGTCAATCTGGCACTGTGCACCCAAAAGCTCAGGATGGCTTTAGCTGCTTCCCAGCCTCCACTGTGCCTGTTGTGTGGTGCACAGACTCCAGGCAAGACTCCGCTCTATGCAGACGGAGGCCTGTGTTGGTGGAGGGAGCCCTCACACAACTCAGCACAGTGCCTGGGGCGGGGGGGGGGTGAGTGCAGCACCCCAGTGCTCTATTCTCCTGTTCTTCCCTGTACATACTTTGATCTTATCAAATTTACTTATCACCCCATGACCTTTCTTTTTTCCACACTGAGCGTCCTGAGTTACTTCTCTGTGATTTCCCAATGTTCCTTCTGAGAAGAGCAATCTGTACATAGACAGCTGCCTCCAATTTTCACTTCTTTCCTTGAGAGTGATATGCTGGCAGGATGCCTGTATTCTGCCATTTTTTAAAATGTCCTGTTTCTTTAGTCTCTATTTTATTTAGTTCTGCTCTGAGCTTTATTTCTTTTCATCTGACAATTTCAGTTTAGTTTGTTCTTGTTTTTCAGCTGCATTATTACATTGTTAGTTTGTAATCTTTCTAGTTTTCAATGTGGGCATTAAATGCTAAAATTTCCCTCCTTGCACTGTTTTTTATTTTTTTATCCCACTGCTTTAGGTATGTTGTGTTTCCATTCTTATTTGTTTCAAGAAACTTGTTTGATTTCTATCAATATTTCTTCATTGACACTATGGTCATTCAGGAATATGCTGTTTAATTTCCACATGGTTGTAGAGTTTCCAGAGTTCCCACTGGTACCAATTTCTAGTTATTACAGTGCAGTCTGAGAAGATACTTGATATGATTTAGATTTTTTTTAAATCAACAGAGACTTGTTCTGTGGCCTAACATATATTCTATCCCAGAGAATGTATATTTGGCAGTTGTAGAATAGAATGTTCTGTGAATATGTGTTAGGTCAATTAGGTTCATTTGGTCTAAAATGTAATTTAATTCCAATGTTTCTTTGCTGAGTTTTTTTTTTTTATCTAGATGATCTCTTAATGCTGAGAGTGGGTCATAAAATTCCCCACTATTACTGTATTGCAGACTGTCTCTCTGTCAATGAACACTTGAATTGCTTTCATCTCTTGGCAATGTTGAATAATGCTGCTGTGAACATGGGTATGTACATATCTTATAAAGCTCCTGCTTTCAATTCTTTTGGATATATACTTAGAGATGGAATTGCTTAGTCCATTCCTGCTACGAAGACAGACTACCTTAGACTAGGGAATTCAGAAATAATAGAAATTTATTTCTCACAATTCTAAAGGTCAGGAAGTCTGCATCATGGTGCCAGTTCATTTTGTGTCTGGTAAGGACATGTCTTCTGCTTCCAAGTGGGGCCTTCTTGCTTCACATGATAGATGGGGAACAGAAGCACCAAACAGGCTCCCTCAAGCACTTTAATAAGGGCACTATTCCCCTTCATGAGGGTACAGCCTTCATGACCTGATTACCTATTAAAAGCCCCACTTTTACCACCATTGCAGAAACAGATTAAGTTTCAACATAAATTTTGGACGAACACAAATATTCAGACTATAGCATATGGTAATTTTATTTTTACTATTTTGAGGAACTGCTATACTGTTTTCTATAGTGGCTGCATCATTTTATGTTTTCACCAAACGTGCACAAGAGTCCTCACCAACACTTGCCATTTTCTATTTTGTTTTGATAGTAGTCATTCTAATGAGTATTAGATGTATCTCACTGTGGTTCTGATCTGTATCTAATGATTAGTGATGTTGAACATCTTTTTATATGCTTGTTGGTCATTTGTGTACCATCTTTGAAGAAATAACTATTCAAGTCCTATGCCCAATTTTGAACTGAGTTATTTTTGTTGTTGTTGAGTTGTAGAAGTTCTTTATTCTGGATATTAACTCTTGAATGGACATATAATTTGTGAAAATTTCTCCCATTCCATAGGTTGCCTTTTCCCTATGTCATTTCTGTCCTTCGAGGCACAAAAGTGTAAGAATATTTTTAAAGATATTGCTGCCTACCTAATACAGTATCTTCTTCCTAAGGATAAATGAGAGACAATTTTCTTACGATTCAGTAGTAGGAACAGTTAGTTTCCTTATTAGTAACTGGTTTGCTGTAATCCTATGGATGGCAATGACAACACGTGGCAAAAAGCTCAACTGTGGCCCAACTAGAGCAGCAGTACAGACCCTCAGTACTGCACCCAGTGCAGCAGGTTTACATTTTCCCTAATTCTGTTCCCTTTAAAATTATTTTCCCATAAATTCTTTTGAAATATTTTATAACGTGGATAGTTTTGCTACCTACCTGAAATTATTTTTTGGTGGGAAATTAATTAATATTGTATGTAATAGTTATTAAAACCACTTACATTTTATAGAGAAGGACACTAAAGCTCAGCACATATAAACAACTTCCTGAAAGCCCCACAGCTAGTAAATCCCAAGAGCCAAGATTCCATCCAAGGCAGTTCTGTGGATTTTTTCAGAATACTAGGCTACTTCTCCAAGCAGTGAAAACAAATACCCATAACATGAGACAAGAAGTGTCACTGGTGATGCAGTCATTGTGATCTCTCAGAGATCACTGGAGGTGAGATCACTTTCTGCAGGGCCAACTAGGGACACTGGGATTGAAGGATAGAGAACAAGTGAAGAGAGGGAGAATGACATGAACAAAAATATGGCAGTAAATAAAAATATGACTTAGAAGGACTATAGTATTAAACGTGGAGCAGCCAATAGGCTGCCTTGCCCTGTTGCTTGTTGAGGGTAGTGCAGAATCTGAACAGAATATAAGAGGGGAATGAAGCATAAAGACAGAGATGTGAGCCACAAAATGGAAACTGCTAATTTGTAGTCATAGAAATTTGGACTTAACTTGGTAGGTAGCAAAGTCCAGAAAATGTTTTCAGAAGAAGACTCCTCTGGTGGCATGTCTTAAGTAGGTCTTCCCAGATCGAGAGGCTGAGAAAGTGATCTATAAGTGAAGCCTATAAAAGAATGAGGGAGCCAGGAGAAGCTGGGCAAAGCCAGGAGTTCAGATTAAGGCTACTCACAGCCCACTCCCATCAAGAACTCTGGAAGGTGAATGACATCTGATATCCTGGAGCCTTATTTCAATCAGTCTTTGGCTGAGGATGAACCCTGGCACCTGTAGTGGGAATGGTTCACCTCAGGAAAAGGGTGAGCTCAGAGGCACCCAACCCTCACAGCAGTTGAAGAGAAAGGAAGAGAAGAGAATCTGGCCAAGGGAAGCTGGGCAGGCACCAAGCACATCTACTATGTGGCCTTTCGAAGATGAGTTGCAATCACAGGAGCCTAAAGAATTATGTATCCACACAGGAAATGTATTCCCATCTGAATTGGGATAGTGGCTGTGTACGCAAAATAATGGCTTCCCAAAGATGTTCATGTATTCATCTCTAAAACCAGTGACTATATTTACCTTACACGACAAAGGGAGCTTTTTGTTATTAAGGCTTAAGATCTTGAGATGAAGAAATTATTTAGATTAATCCAGGTAGCCCCAACTTAACAGAATTCCATAACAAGAGAGAGCCATTCCTGACTAAAGTTAAAGGGAGATAAGATGCTCTGGTTTTAAAAATGTGGCAAGGAGCCCATGAACTAAGGAATGCAGGGCAGAAGCCTCTAGAAACTGGAAAGGACAAGAAAACAAACTCCCCCTAGAATGGAAGGACAGCCCAGATGCCACCTTGATTGTATTTGTCTCAGGGAGATTGATATTCAACTTCTATATTACAGTGCTCTAAGATAGTAACTTAGTGATTTTTCCATTTGTTACAGCAGCAAGAGAAAACCAATATCATGGCTACAGGAGGGAAAGGAAAAGATTAATGAATAAGGAATTGATAGAGTTCCTACAATAAAAATAAAGCCTTAAAGTTATATTATTCTCTGTTTTACTTTATTTCTTTATTTCAATAATTTTTAATAGAAAATTATAATTTAACAGAATTAATGATTCTTATTACCTTTCTCTGAATTCATAAAGTAACTTTAAAGGCCACAGACAAAATGATCTCAATGAAATTATAACTGGAATAAAATATGACAGTTAAACATCTGTCTTTTATAGAAGTTAAGAAAAAGATATCTTTAGTGAACTCTGAAAATTGTTAAGAGAAAAGTAAAAGGAAGAGCTATATTTATTTTTATATAAAAATTACGTTAAAGACATATGTACCAGGTGAATGCAAACTATAATCCATTCTAATTGGCTGTTTTTTAGTAACAAGCTGCCTGATGTATACTTTTTCTTACTAAGGAAAATTTGGGACTGTGAGCTCCGTGATCACCAGAGGGTGCTATGGGACAGGCTGTCCTGTTCATCTAAGGGTGCTCTCCAGGCAAGTAAAGGATGGTGGCTATGGCTCTGAAAGCTCTTAACTCTTCTGGCACATTTAAACATCAGATGTGAGAGTAAGGTCAGTTTTTTGCACTGAGATATATATATTTTTTTCCTCTAAAAACTTACAACTACTGGCATGTTCCTCAGTAAAAATGAAAAAAATAAGCATGCAATAAAATTTATCAATTTCCATTAAGTCTTCAAAAATAGAAAATATGACCAAATACAGTGGCTCACTCACAACTATAATGCTAGCTAGCTCTCTGGAGGCGGGGGAATGCTTGAGCTCAGGAGTTCAAGACCAGCTTGAGCAAAAGTGAGACCTTGCCTCTACAAAAAAAATAGAAAAATTTTCCTGGAAGTTCCAGCTATTCAGGAGGCTGAGGTAGGAGGCCCAATTGAGCCCTGGATCTTGAGGTTGCAGTGAGCTATGATGATGTCACTGCACTCCAGTCTGGACAACAAAGAGACCTCAAAACAAACAACTTCTGACCAAACAATAAATAAATAAATAACCCCAGAAATATTAGGTAAGTAAATGAAAATCATGGTGTCATGCAATTTAGTTAAATGGACATCCCCTGAGCTAGCATGGGAAGACACAGGGTGTAAGGGGGAGGCTGTGTCCCAAGGATGGTATTTAACCAAGTGTCAGGGCATCCATCATTTATCCAGTGAGGGCTAAATGCATTTCAGGTCAAAGAATAATTCAAGTTCTTTAGCTCACCAAAAAAGGTGTGTGGATACCAATGCCACTGTAAGTGAGAGCACAAAAAAAAGGGAAGGATGGGAGCCAAGCAGGGTAATGATCCCATACAACCTAATTTACTTCTCCGCCAACCAGGTTTTTGCAGAATACACCGGAGGGAGCAAATGAACCTAGAAATGGTGATGACTATATCTTTGTACTTGAAATGAACATGGACCATAACTACAAGCAAATGGATTATTAAACTTCCGCAAATTGTAGGGAAGGTCATGGCATAAGAAAAAGACCAGCTGGGGCGAGACAATAAGAAACACACAGAGGACTAGAAAAGCAGGACAAAGCCAAAAGACCACACCGTCACTCACTGCACCTGCTACTGTGAGGTCAACAGGGAGGTTTGTACGGATAGCACAGAGAGAGATTAAAATAACTTTAAAATTTACGATGGCTTTGTTAAAGAGAATTCACATTTAAATATATAGTCATAAATTTTATTTATTTTTTTAGTGAGTCAGAAATCCATTTTTATGGTACAAAATCTAAAAAGTATATTCCTATTTGCAGTAGAATACTAGAAATAACTTTAGAATAACAGTAGAATAACTTTATGTAAAAATAATATATAATAGTTTATTAATATGTAATGTCAGAATTTATTAACATATGATCCTATTATTTGTACAGGTTAATATCCCTTACCTAAAAATTTGAAATCTAAAATGCTTCAAAGTCTAGAATTTTCTGAGCACCAACATGATGCCGTAAGTGGAAAATTTCACACCCGACCTCATATGACAGGTCACAGACAAAACCCAGTCAAAATGCTGTTTCATGCACAAAATTATTAAAAATATTGAATAAAAATTACTCATATATAGGCTATGTGTATGAAGTGTATAAAAATTAATTTCATGCTTATACTTGGGACCCCATCCCCAAGATATCTCCTTATGTATGTGAAAATATTCCAGAATATAAGTTTAAAAATCTGAAATCTAAAATCTAAAACATTTCTGGTCCCCAAAATTTCAGATATGGAATTTCTTATTTTACCCGTACAATACTTTCTATCATTTTCTTTCTGCATATATACCTAACCACCAAGCCAGATTTCAGTATTTTTTCTGTCCAGAAAGATATCTGGACTCATGTTCACCAAATATTGATGACAGTTATTTCTAGGTGCTTTTCCCCTTCCAGCCACACATCTGAGGATTTTTTCAGCCAAAACAACATATTGCAACAGATTGAATGCAGAAGAAATAAAAATGCAGCAGTTTCCATAAAACCAGACGTTAAAGAGATTTTCCAAAATCAAAAACAATGTACTTACTAATATTTAGTTTTAGAAAATAAAGAATTTTTATAAAAGTGTCACTTATGCTAATGTAACGATTGTGTCACTGTTATTTTAAAATGAATAAACATAACATTTTTTCAGTTTTAATTTCTCACATGCTTATATATCTAATATCAACATAGTATCAATAAAAGAACCTAATATTAATAGATATAATCTACATAAATCAAAACTCTTTGAGTTCACTCTTATTTTTAAGAGTGTAAAGCGGTTCTGAAACCAAAATATTGAGAACTTATTCCTCATTGACTTCTAAATGTATAGTTCTAAATCAAATCTCTCCCCAGAATAGTAACTCATCTAAACATTTTAATAGACAATTCAAAATACACAACCCAAAAGAGAACTCTCGATACTATCCTAATCTGACAAGTTTGATTTTTTTCCTTGTTTTTTTTTTTTTTACAATTTTGATAAATGGCAAAGCAGCTGACCTATCTGCTCATCTCCCAAACCCAGGAATCATCATTGACTGATGTCTTTCTTCTAAAGCTCCCCACATCCACCCATTAGCCACGTCCACTGACACTCCCTTTAAAATATATTCCTAATCATATCACTTTTATTGTTATCACCCCAATCCAGAGAGCACCATCATATTCTTTTGGTATATTGGAATATTAAAACAAACAAACAAAATAAGTTTCTCGAGTAAGGTTTCTAAATGAGAAACTTTAGAAAATAAATCTATGTCTTCCATATCATCATCATCATCATTTAAATACAGGCAGAACCAAATAATTTGCATACTATGACATTAGTTTTTATTCTTTAGTACAACGATTGACTACAAAGAATCTACCCATATTCTAAAGGCACTCAAAAAAGTGGTGACATACATTGAATGCAATAGCTTTCATAAGAGGATCTAAGCATAAAACTTGGAAAGTTTTAAAATGTTGTCACCAGGCCAGGCATAGTGGCTCATATGTGTCATCCTAGCACTCTGAGAGGCCGAGATGCTTGAACTCAGGAGTTGCTTGAGCTCAGGAGTTCCAGACCAACCTGAGCCAAGTGTGAGACACTGTCTCTACTAAAAATAGAAAAACGAGGGGGGCATTGTGGCAGGATCCTGTATTTCCAACTACTCGAGAGGCTGAGGCAAGAGGATCACTTGGGTCTAATTTCTGTCTCATCACATCAATCTAATTTCTGTCTTTATCATTCCTCTAGAATTATTCTAAATCAGCAATGTGGAGAGTTTAAGTCTTAGATCTCAGTGTTGTCCCTTCCTCCACCCTCATCCGGCACTCTCAGGAGGCTGAGGCAAGAGGATCACTGAGTCTAAGAATTTAAGTTTGCTGTCACCTGTGATGTGATGCCTTGGCACTCTACCCGGGGTGACAGAGTGAGGCTCTGTCTAAAAATAAATAAATAAATATTGGTACCAGATAAATTATATTTAAATATTTTATATGTTTCAGAAACTTCTGGACTGTAGACAGTGGATTAACACATAAGCTCTACATTTTTTTTTTCATTAGTTATACAGTTCAACTTACCTTATCGAGCTCATCTGAAATTGCAATACCTGGAATTTAAAGAAAAAAATTATAAAAAAGTTTTAGAAGTGATCTAAAAGTTCCTTTTTAAAAGTAACCTAATTTTAAAAACAAAGCCAAAAATTCCATTTTAAAGTTACTGCATTTCTTATTCTGGTTTTTTGTTAGTGCTTCAAAAATAATGTGGTACTTTTTTCTTTGACCAATAAAAACAAATTAGGAATTTAAGTCAACAATGATAGCCACTGACGGCTGAAACGATGCAAATGATGCAATGAAAACCAAAAAATAAAATAAAATAAAGTAACTTACATAATATGATACAAGAAAATACCATATTTCTTCTACATTGTTAAAGGCAGAGCAATCTTGCAAAAACAATTGGAGAGATGTTATCTTTACGTTATGGTGACGATCAAGGCTAACTTAGCCTGATGCTCCTTTTTAAGAATTGATTTAGAGTCCCACAATGATGGAATATTAAGGCATAACGGTGCTTAAAGATCACATACTTCAATTTCTTTATTCTGTGGATAAAGAAATAGACTAGAGAGCTCAAGGACTTTGTCCCACAGTCCCTCAGATTGACAGCTTCTGAGTCAGGGCTTAAATGGCTCCTTTGCAAAGTTCCTGTCTTCCCATGCAGAGATTCCTCATTGCCCATCAGTCTAATTTCTGTCTTTATCTATCCTATAGAATTATTCTAAGTTAGCAGTATAAAAACCTTAAGTCTTAGATCTTGGTGATCCCTTCCTCAACTCTAATCTTGTGCTCTCTCTTTCCCGCTTCCATCCATTCACCCCACTCTGGCAGCCCTGCTCAGAAGGGGTACCTGAAGCCTGTAATCCTAGCACTCTGGGAAGCCAAAGCAAGAGGATCAATAGCGCTCAGGAGATCAAGACCAGCCTAAGCAAGAGCAAGACCCATCTCTACTAAAAAAAGATAAACTAGAAAAACCGGCCAGGCATTGTGGAGGGCCCCTGTAGTCTAAGCTACTCTGGAAGCTGATACTGAGCTCAAGAAATTGAGGTTGAGACTGTGTCTCAAAAAAATAAATAAATAAAATGCAGGCCCAGGCCACAGAGGGAGGGCAGCATGCAGCTCTCAGAGTACACCATGGCCCTGACCCTCACTGCACAGGCTGCAGGCTATAATCTGTGATTATACAATATCACTCATGGAGAAAGCTACTGTAAAGACAGACAATCAGACAGCTCTTAGTCCTGGGTGTTATGGAAGAGTAACTCCACATTCTGGCTCGGCTGCAAAACTTTTTATAGATGTAGGAGCTGGCGACATAGACGGAGATTACAGAAGAAATGTGGCTGCTGTCCTATTTAATTTTGGCAAAGAAAAGCTTGAAGTCAAAAAGGTCATTTGTGAATGGGTTTGTTTATCCAGAAACAAGAGAAGTTCAAGTTTTGGATGACACTTAAAGGAGTTGAGGAGGTTTTCATTCCATTGGAAAGAATAGAAATTTATGCCAAGAATAGAAATTTATGCCAATAATAGAAAATAAGAAATTGTATCTTGTTCTTAAAAATAAAGACTTTTTGCTTTAAAAGTTGTATATTTATTTCCCTGTCTGATAGACTCTGTCAATCTCGCTTTGGTTTTTTGTTCTGTTTTTTGTTTTTTGGAAATGCCACCTTCTCTACTCCATACTCCGTCTTTGTCTTTGGAGTAGAGAAGGAGTCTTTTCTAGAAATGCCAATGGTTCTTTCCTGAGATGTCTTTTCCTCTCACTTGACATACCTCCCTCGGTAGTCTAACCCACACTGGTGACATTTTTATTTCTCTAAACAGTGGCAATGAACACACCATTACTGCCAGCATGGGCTATCTTCCTGAGCCAGTTGTTGAATTCCTGTGACCACCTCATCCTCACCATGGCAGACTAAAGACATCACCCTCCAATTCATTCTCCTTCCTCTTCTTCTTTTATCTTTTGAGCAGTGTCATGCCTGGGGCTGAACATGGCAACGTGGCTGGACAAAAAGCAGGTGTAGTCAGCCCTCAGGTCTGGTGTCAAACCTCATTGGGGGCTGGGCCAAGAGACAAAGAAGGTCTAATGTTTGAATGCTACGGGAGCAGAGAGAAAGAACAGAGAGAATGATCGGGATTTGAAACTGAGGTTCAGAAGACTATAAAGAGCAGGAAATAATAAACTAGGTTGGAAAAGAACCTGAAAATCATCTGAGGAAAATAAACCTGAGTAAAAAACACTATTCTTCTCCTCATAGAAAAAACTAGAAACACAGGTATATTTGGAACACAGTCTTCGATATTCTCTGTAACTTTTTTTTTTATATAAAAGTAATTGGGAACTAAGAATTGGTATGCGTCACTATACTAAAGAAGAGTCTAGCTACCACTTCAGGAATTTGGGGTGACCTAAGATTAACAAGATTAATAATTGTTAGGGATTCCTATTTTACATTGAGTAGGGTGCCGGCCCCCTATACCGAAGGTGGCGGGTTCAAGCCGGGCCTCGGCCGAACTGCAAAACAGAAAAATAGCCAGGCGTTGTGGTGGGCACCTGTAGTCCCAGCTACTCGGGAGGCTGAGGCAAGAGAATCGCCTAAGCCCAGGAGTTGGAGGTTGCTGTGAGCTGTGATGCCACAGCACTCTACCCAGGGCAATAAAGTGAGACTCTGTCTCTACAAAAAAAAAAAAACTAGATTAACAATTGTTCAAGGCCTTGTTGTATTACAAAGGTAGCACCTTCAAACAATTCAAGGAGGAAAGGCTTCATGGAGGGCTGGCGTTAGAGTTGGGTTGTGTCACCACTGAGTGTACTACGATGGGGAATCTATGAGATATAATGCTCTCACAGTCGGGGAGGGGACAGGAGACAGAGAGGAGACACCAGTGCTTTCTGGGCAATTATAAACATGTTGACAGGTCTCACACATGAATAAATGTTTAGGCTTAAAACAATATAGAGAATTACAAATGGTCATTTAGAAAAACTCGGATTTCAAGAGAATGATAGGAAACTCATGGCATAGTCAATGGTTTATATCATAGTCTGCAGTAGATTTAACATACATTACTCTACTTTGTATGTGTTTTAAACACTTACATTTAACGCTATTCTTGAAAAATATTCCTTTCCACTATGAATTTGAGATTAACACTGAATATTTTAATCTATTTTAAAAGAGAGAGTATGTGTAAATAATATGAAATAAATTTTCTTTCGCACTCAAAGTCTTAAAGCTTAGATGTCTGGAATTAACCCCTGATTCAATTGTTTTGAATTTTTGAAGCTCTCCTGATTTTCTTTTAACTTGCTGCATTAATGCACTTAGATCTGCTCATTCAATTTTTAGAAAGCTATCAGTTGATCTTTAAATTTCTTTTACACCTCAGATTTATGAATCCATTATTCATAAAGATAGTGGCAATACATCACTTATCTAAAAAGTAACCAAGAACTGATAAGTAAGTCAAAAAACCTGTCAGTAGTCAAAATATCTGTCCCGCAGGACTTGCACATAACTCATGGGCTACATCCTTTTGATGTTAGCAAGTATAATGAGTTTTTTTCAGGGCTGGAAAACTTTAGCAGTGGAAAATGGAGATGAAGAGAAACATTGCTCTGAGATGGATTTCAGTACCGACAAGTAAAGGACCCCAGAATAAAACTCAAACTAGTTTAAATGAAAAGCTCGGCTTGGGAAGAGAATTATGCCTTTAATTATTTCAGCTCTTTGGTCTGACTGTATTTTGTTCAAAATATTTCTATCATATTTTCTTAAAATTTACACATTTTGATGACTTTGCCTAAGAAATTATCCAAATAAATCTCCATTCTATGATATACAATTTTTTTTTTTTTTTTAGCCAGGGCTGGGTTTGAACCCACCAACTCCGGCATATGGGGCCGGCACACTACTCTGTTGAGCCACAGGCACCTCCTATGATATATAATTCTTTCAACTTTCTATTACCAGTGTCAAATTGCCTAGCATATTTTTTTTTACTTTTTCTTATTTCATTTTTAATCAAAGCTTAAGCTGATTAAAAGCAGTTGAAAAGATTATAATAAACTGCGTCCACACAGAAACACGAAACTCTAATGGAAACTATTAATATTAAGTAGCCAGGTTCTTTTTTCCAAGTGTCTAGCAGAATGTCCACAGGTGTTCCCTGAGAGGAGATTAACAACTTTTAGGCATTTCATTAACTTTTAAAAGTGATCCTATTTTAAAATGAAATTCCTAAAAGTTTATAGAGATTGTGGATCTGCAGTAAACAAAAAATATGTGAGCAAAAATGTGGTGAGTTACTATGACACGTAATAAGAAAAGGCAGCCCAGGATTTGAGTGTGGGACTCTTGATAACACGCTGGAGCACATGGTCCTTTTAAAAGTCAAAACTGAAAGCTTAAAGGAAATGTCCTGTCAGAGTAGCCAAAGTGGCTTGGCTTACGGTAGTGATGGTGTCCAACTGTGGGGGTGAGCTGCCTGGAAGAAAAGGGAAAAATGAATTCTTTCAGAAACTGAGCTTTTCTTCCTGATAGAGGCAAGGGTCCCCATGGGCACAGCAGAGCAGATTTTCTCATTCTGCTGCAGTGCAAACCTATCTGGGTGGCTTTGCATCCTTCAAATTACGGGCTTTTCTAAGTATTGTGATCTCCAAAGAGGACTCTTTGGTATTAGAAATTCATTCTGAAGCACAGCTCCCACATTTCCAGATTTCAGTGCCATTATATCAGGAAATCAGAACCATCGCTCTCACCGAGACTTCCATCTTTCCCAGATAACAGGTTATCCCTAGGGTTAGAATCAAGTTGAAGCAGCAGGCAATAGCTTCCAGTGAAATAGCAACTTCACAATTCTCTACACCACAGTTAGCGGAATTCAGTGCACAAAAGTAGGTCAGAAAATTCATATGGTATGAAATGGTACCATTTCTCCAAAACCTATTTTCCTATTGGAAAACAGCCCAGTGATATTGTAAGATACGTGGATACTTAGACTCCCCGGTTTTTCCTTTGGGAAAAGTTTTTTTTTTAATTGTGGAATAAAACACACAGGGAGAAATAGAATATATAACTTAGAAATATCAGTTTTGTGCTAATGCTGGCCCACGCTGGCTTGTGAAAACTGATTCTGCACATTCCTTCCCCATGCCTCGTGCAGTAATGTCACATTGTTAGCTTTAAATGAGCCATAGTGGGGGTGTTTTCACCATGGAAATTGACAACTGTGACAAAGTGGGGCTTATTTGACAGTCGGTTTCCCGGCACCACTGAATATGATGAATAATGTTAGAGCAAATACCTATGGAAGTGTCATCACATCAACAACAGGGATCAACCTACCTGACACTTTGCCAATTAAAACTCTTTAAACAGACTGCTAACTGCTTTTAGAGCAAAGGGGATTCCTGTTGGAAAATTGAGGGATTCTATATTCAATGGGTTACCCTAGTAAAAAAAAAAAAAAAAAAAAAAAAAAAACAAGTTGGCAGAATTTTCTATAATGGGCTAAATGGTAAATATTTTAGGTTTTATAATTCACATGTGGTCTGTACCACATTTGTATATTCTTATTGTCATATATGTATGTATAAACTTTAACAGCTTTCAAAATGTAAGAATCAAGGCTGGGTGCAGTGGCTCACTCCTGTAATCCTAGCACTCTGGAAGGCTGAGGTGGGCAGATTGCCTGAGCTCATAGGTTCAAGACCAGCCTAAGCCAGAGCAAGACTTTGTCTGTAAAAATATCCAGACATTGAGGCACATGACTGTAGTCCCAGCTACTTGGGAAGCTGAGGCAAGAGAATCGCTTAAGCGCAAGAAGTTGAGGTTGCTGTGAGCTGTGAAACCATGGCACTGTACCAAGGGTGACAAAATGAGACTGTTTCAACAAAAACAACAAAAAAGGAAGAATCATACTTTGAACGTGGGCCACAAAAACACAGACAGGACCCATGGGCCGGAATTTGCTCACCCCCTACTCTAGAAACACATACCAATTTTTATCCTTGACTAATTAATTGGACTGTTCATTTTTCCAAGGAAAGTTTCAAATGTTGTTGGTTTTCATCAAGCCCCTCTATATCTATCTTTTCTTTTTGCTGGTTGTAAAGGACCTCATCATTAAATAGCCTGAAAAATTTGAGTTCCCTGGATGTCCTGACCCATCCTTCTCTTAGGAATCCCCATTTCCATACTTGCTTCCTAGGCTCTGTGCCCAACCACCTTCTCTGGTATGTGCTCCAATTATATCTTCTTTCTCTCTCCCTGTCTCTCCTGAATCTGCAAATTCTTCATTTTGGTTCCCTCTTATCACTCTACAAACCATTACACCTGCACACAGACACACTTGTTCTCGCTCTCTCTTTCTCTTTTTCTCTCGTAAGAAACTAAAGGAAACCAAATGAAATGAAGGTAGGCAAAAATCCTACCTTTCCCCTAAATGACTACCCTCTTCCACACCCTCCCTCCCATCAGAATTTTTTCACAGGGGAGCCTGTTTTCCTCCTTTCTTCC
>CAUYRH010157049.1:0-14057 GCA_963574655.1 Perodicticus potto | reverse complement strand
CTTGGTCCGGCAGACAGGGAGGGTGGGCTCTACTCAAACCCTCCTCCCTTAGTCTCAGCAGGGTTCAGGGTTCTGGTTCATCAGGTAAGGTGGGAAGGGTGTACTGGAAGTTCAGAATGGCAGAAGACTTTAGTTCAATTTTTCTGGCTGATGCTTGGTTTCTTGGAGTCGTAGCTTCCCTCAGCAGAGGTGACCTGCAGTTATCACTTCTCTCTCTTGGCTGGGCTCCCAGTCTTTGGCTCAATTGGGCAGTTTCTGGGCGCTATCCTTCCTTTTGGACAGGAGCCTCTGTCAGAAGCTGCTTCCAGTCGGCCATCTTGCCCCTCCCCCCCTTGTGGTAATATTTATAATGTGATGATTTCATACTGATTATTCATAGTACTAAAATATTAAACAATGAGAAGACTAGATATAAGATTACTTTGGATAAGGTTCTCATTTAAAAAATACAATAGTGGAAGTGATAAATGTCTTCAGAGGCACACTAAGAAGTGAGATGGTTGAAGCTAATAAAACTATGGACTGTATAGAAAGAATGAATTATTTATTTTTTAAATCTTCATTTTTTCTTATTTGAATTATTTATTTCTTATTTGAATCTACATTTCAGCTACAGAGGAGAATGAAATCTCTTAAAGATAACCCCTGAGTACTCCAAAGTAAAGGAGAATTTCTAATATCCTGTGCAATTTAAATTTGACCATCTTGAACACACTTTATAAATTTGTTGAAAACCAATTTGCATCTTATGTGGTAGCAGCAATTATAAAGAACACGAAAGCTGTACTGTTTTGTGGGTCTCCTTTAAAAAAAAGAATACAACACTGTAAATGCACACATAATTATTGGAGTAAGAAGCCTCAAGCAAGTGAGGAGCTCTCAAGCTTGAGCTTTATTAGCTTCAGGTCAGTCTGCTTCTGGTTAACAAATTTAATTTCACTTATGTAAAGTGAAAAGATTCATTGTAAGTAAAGAAGAACTAGAATATCAGTGCGGTGGAAAGAGGAGTGGATTGCGATTTAAGACCTGTGTCCTACCCTTGGCTGACTCATTCATTTCATTGTTCATTTACTGAATACAGAATTGTAAAAGGTGTCAGGGAAGTGGCTGTGAACACAAAGGCCCTGTGCTTACCCAGTAAAGCATTCCATGCCCAATCTGAATTTGAGAAATAGTCTATACTCTACCCCTCTTAGTGGGGCAAAATAGACTTGGCCTATCAGTGGCTCTAAGAGGTTTTATTGTTAGCAAAACACATCACACACTCAAAAGGCTTAATTTCATTTATTCCATATTTTTCTTTTTTAATGTGTGTGTAACATATAGTAATATCACCTGGAAGACAATTTTGGTAAAAGTTGTCAGGAGGAATTACCTCATTCAGCTTTCTTGACTTGTATAGCTGTTCTTAGTTTTTTCTCTTTGGCCAAGTGAAGAATCCCTTTCTTATCAGGAAATGGAATCAACATTCCCAGCATGTATTTTAGACAGACTTACACACTTTGAACTCAGTTGGCAGCTATTATTAAATGATGCCACCCAACATACAGAGATTGGTGGTGGGATATGACTAGGTGCTTGACTAGGAGTGGGGGACTGGCTGCTCACAGCCCAGGCTTGTTTCTCCTGATTCCTGGCAAGACTGTTCTTTAGCATCCTTCAGTCTTCGGAAGAATGATGCTTCCATGGTGTTGCCTTCTGTACTGGTTTGCAGCAGTCACTGCACTTGAGTGTGAATACCACCCAAGCAGCCTGTGCCGTGAATGGAGGCACAAGCAAGATTCTACCCCTTCTTCAGAGTCATTCTGAATGTAGAGACCTGAAAAGAGCCCTCTTGCCAAGTATTGCTTGGAATTTAAACTTAAAGCCGGAGTCACCACACCTTTCTTAGGGTAATTACCACTTAACCAAACATTTCTGTGTTCCTTATAAATTGGCCCCCTCAGTCACTTAACCATTTTAGTAGCTCCTCTCTGAACTTGGTCCAACTTTCCCACAATTCTGGTAACAAGGTACTCTGCAGGGAATTCAGTGTCCAGGTGCAGCAACCTTGCCAGGGCATTTGGTGTGGTGGGAGGGAGCAAGAGAAAGATGATAACCATCCCATATCCCTCAGGCGCTCATAAACCTATGGCAACCTTCCAACTAACAGAGTGGAACTCATGGTAAATGAATAGCTGAATACACTGCAAATGGCCCCTTCCTTCATCTAGGTGGAAAAAGAGTGAGTGGCCGCTGGCCTGCAAGCAAGTGATGAGGGTGTGTGCGAATCTGAAGAAATCCTTCACTTCAAGTAACACGATAGCCATATTTAACAATAAGAAATCATTCTAGCACAGACGTTGAAAAGTTCTTAACAGGGATATTCCAAAGAATGGCAGTGGCCTAAAATGAAAGTTACCATTGCTCTTTTCTCCAGTATTTTACATTATATTTGAACAAATAATGAAAGCATTATTTTTATTTTGTTTTGTTTCCTGAGTATTTGATGGCCTGAACGGAAATCTGACGAAACACGGAAGTCACAGGAAGTTAAGTGACTTTTCAAGGGGTCAAGTAAATAAATAAATAGAGGACTCAGAATTATACCCCAAGTCTGTAAGGTTTCAAGCCCTGTACTTTGCACTTGATTCTAAACAAATAAACAAACAAAATGAAAATACGCCCACTCCTGTATCCAGTTTCTAACACTGGTTCAGGCAGTAAGATGTTAATACGTGCTGGCAAGTCTTGTTTTTTAATTTAGTTACTGTATTATTTGTGTCCACTGAAGTAACATTTTTGTAGTAATTAGTTTACTTTGGGAGGCGGATAATTTTCTATTTTACCAAAAAAAAAAAAAAAAAAATAAGATTCCAAAGATGTCAGCGTCTGGTACTAAGGTAAAAGTAAATTATGTCAATTCCTTGCAGTTCTGGGAGATCCTCCTCAGGATACCAGTGAAATATTACTAAGGTTTAAGTAAAAAAAAAAAAAATCAATAATATAATAAATTCCTGGAAAATATAGAGTTCTTTTATTTCTAGATATTTGGAATGTTAAAACAAACATTTAACAATCTGATTCCAAGGCTAATTAAAGGTATAAGGGACCACCCTAAAACATACATTAATAAGTTACTTATGCATGGAGCTAAATATTTTTTGGGACCACTAATGTTTGAACCATATTTAAAATGTATAAATATTGCTATAAAATAAAACTAAGAAAGGAGAAGCATACCAGAAGGAATACAATAGTTAACAAATATGCACTCATATTATTATAGCATTTTATTTTTATATTTTTTATTTATTTATTTTTGAGACGGAGTCTCACTGTATCATCTTTGGTAGACTGCCATGGTGTCACAACTCTTAGCAACCTCCAACTCTTGGACTTAAGAGATTCTCTTGCCTCAGCCTCCCAAGTAGCTGGGACTACAGGCACCTGCCACAATGCTTGGCTATTTTTGTTGTTGTTGTTGCAGTTGTCTTTGTTGATTTTAGCTGGCCTGGGCTGGGCTCAAACCCAATAACCTTGGTGTATGTGGCCAGCGCCCTGCACACTGAGTTACAGGCACTGACCTATTAAAGCATTTTAAAGATACTTTTTTATAATTAAGAGAGCTTAAGTATTCAACTGAAATGCAACTATTTCTCACAACCTAAAAAATCTCTCGCTATTAGGATTCTCAATACAGCATTATTGATATGAGATCACATGCTTATGATGCTATAAGTGAGCTTTTTGTTCTAAGCTCCTTGCTTGATCCTGATCAGGATGCAGGGTGGTTGTTTCCTTAAGATGCCTATATCCAAGTGAAGTTTTTTAGGAAAGTAGAATACTAATATTGAATCCAGAATTATTCGTCCCTTCTCCAGTCTAACAACTCTTTATCTGGCCCCATCTAACTCTAGAGGTTGAGTTCCATAGATCAACATGTACTTTGAACACAGCTGGACTCTCAGGTAGTTTGGTCTTTGGGGGCTGATATACCTAAAATAACTTTGAATAGTTAAATCTGACCACGTGTGATATGGCAGTTGCCTTTTAATTTTAATGGAATATTTTAGAGCATTTTTTATGGAAAAGCTCTTAAAGTTCTTTTTTTCTCACTGCCTTAATGAAAGGGGAAAATGTGTTGCTGTAGCTGTTATTTTTTATAATAAATTTAAAGCAGTCCCTACAAATCTTAACAAGTAAAATCAAATATTTAATGCTTTTGGCAAAATGCCTTTATAAAAATTTCCAGAACAAAATAAAATATTTTGTATTTAAAATTCTTTGAATAAAACAGACTGAATTTATAAGAGTACTTACATCCCGTATCATTATTTCCAAGTTAATCTGATATGTGGAATCATCAAACCACATCATTACCAAAATAGTTACTGTTGTAAATGACAAGATTTATGCCCCTATTTGCAATCAAAACAGAAAGGTAGATTCCCAAATATGAATATTACAAATGCAAACACATTTGTTTCGTTGTTTTCAAAAACACTATTTCTTTAATATATTCCAATCAGAATATCCTCTGATACCTGCTCTTGATACCAGCTTGATTATTAAAGGTGTAGAGATTCTCACTCTAGGGCTTCACAAAAGCTAGTTCTTTTGGACTAGAGGCAGTGATGTACTGGTAATGTTTAACAAAAGGCTCTCCAGAAACAAAACAACAACAAGCCTGATTTGCATATTTGCATAGCAGAAATATGAAATGCAGTGTTAAGTAGAGATACATACCATCACCTCTGATGGCTCCAGCAGACTACTGAAGAACAATTTTGTATTTGCTACATATGCAGTTTGGAAGCTATCAGTTTGAAAGGAAGGCCTGAGTTTAACAGGAAAAATTTGATTGAACTGGGTAAGATGGACTAGGACTGTTACTTTTGGTTAGAAACCTGGGAAAGTTTTGACAGGATTTAGTCACCTTTATCAGATGGAGCATTCTGAGCAAATGCCTAGTTATAAACTTAACTAGCTATTGGATAAGTGGCTTAACAACATGAATAGCAATACAAAAAACTGAAGCAGTGACATTTTATTTACATTACAGAATCTTTTTTACTGCTTTGCTCTGAATAGCTTTGAGTGGGAGTCTTCAAAATGATCATCATATAAAATTGAATATTAATATGGTTCCGGGAAAGATGTCTTCCAGGAAAATATGTTATTAAAATAATTATAGTTGGTATGTATTGTGACAGTCTTTGTTCTAATGTATTATCTCCTCGAATCTTCACAACATCCCTCTTATTCTTCCAGTTTTGCATATGAGGAAACTGAGGAACAAAGAGTCTGAGTGACTGTTCATGATGCCATATTCAGAAATTGGGATTTACTCAGATAGTCAGACTCGAGGGTTTGTTCTCTTTGCCAATATGCTATTATGCCTCAAATATTGTGTGTGTTGGTGTGTTTCTCTGTGTGCATGTATGTTTGATAGATAGTCTCACTCTGTTGCCCGGGTTAGAGGGTAGTGGGGATCATCATATTGACCTCAAACTCCTGGGCTCAAGTGCTCCACCTGCCTCCCAAATAGCTGGGACTACGGGTGTGAGCCCCCACACCAGGCCAGTGTGTGTGTGTTTAAGGAAACTGAGTCATTACCATAGTTAGCCAATCATTTTGAATGTTTTTAAGTTCTTTATGGTGATTAAATTTATGTAAGAGTCTTACCACATATGTGGGTAGGAGCCATCATGCAGCTGTTACTGATATTTAGAAGGGTGGAGTTTGTAAAGGGTAAACATTTTATGATTAGAACAATTCTGGGCCAGATAATCTTTGGATTACATTATTAAAAATGGAGATTAAATATAGCAGTAATGTGGCCAAGCTACACCCTTGCCTTGAGTTAATAGAAATCATCTGTCAAGAAACTATAAATTTTTACTCTCCATATTGAGGTACCTTAACAATGTATACACACACACGTACGTACGTGTAAACACATATATGTGAATACATGCACGTATATACATGTATTGACATCATATATTTATGGAAGTAAGAAAATCTAACTTAAGGGAAAATAAGAAGAGAAAAAATGAAATGGAGCACAGAATGCAGGTAGTACATAAAAGCCATGTTTTAAAGTCTCATGTTCTTTGTGAAGCTGGGTCATAGTTTTTGCTGTGAGGAAAGCGCAGAGGAAGAATGATACGCTGTGTTAATGTATTTTTTTTTTAAAGGAGGAACAAAACAAAAATAGGATACTTACAAGAAGCAAGGGAGATGTTTCTCCCATGAGGGGTAATAAAGACCATGTTATGAAAGTTAGTAAACCATGTCCTCAATGTATTAGAGTACAGTGCATGTTTTACTTTTTTAAAAAAAATAGCACTGATTAACATAATTCTATGGACAGAGTGGCCAAAAAATCCAAAAAACAAAAACAAAACAATGCAGTCCAAGAATGTATCAACAGCTTCATCTGGCTTTACCTAATACTAAAATGTGGATAGATGGATAGACAGAAATTATGTGCCACAGTTTATGTCATAACTTTAGTCTGGGAAATAATTTCTACTTTTTAATCTAATGGGGTTTATTAAAGATTACAAAAGAGAGATTTTTTTTTTATTAAAATCATGGAACATCTACAGTTATCAAGGTGTTAGCTTGTGATGCAAAAAAAAAAATGCTCAAATTGATAATTGAGGAAAATTTAATAAAGGGACTGTTTACAAAGTTTTGGGCTACTTTAATGGAAATTAACAAGGACTGATCAGAACAGCCAGAAAGCCAGTGCCACCAAGGTTTATAGAGACTGGGGGCGGGAACTGGTAACCAGAATCCAAGAGATTGACACCTGTTGCTAAGTTAAAGTTGCAGGAGAAGGTTCCCTGACAGGAGCAGTGGCCTTCTGCAGAGAAAGTCAGCCACTGCCATCCTGTGGCCTGACACAGAGGAAGCTGGGGAAGTAAAATCCCCACCGTCTTTCCCTCCCAGACTCCAACTCCCACCAGGGCCTCCCATGAGCCTAACCCAGCTGAAAGTCAGAGGGCAAGGAGCCAGATTGTACTAGTCCATAGAAGCCAGCCTCCCAGGGCACAGAATAAAGGAAAGGAGAGTACAGAATTTACCTGGAAGTGCAAATGAAGCTTATCTAACACAATGCATACATTTCTTCATTTGTTTCTCAATGTTTATTTTAAGAAAATTAGAAAAATATAAGTAGAACAGTAAATAAAACATGTACCTGTAATTTCCACCACCCAGAATAAAAATAACTATTAATGTTTTTCCCCAATCCCAGCCCCTGGCAAGTACTAATTTAATTGCTGTTCCTATAGTTTTGTATTTCCACCAGTAATGTATGAGAGTTCCAGTTGCTCCACATTTTTGTCAGAACTAGGTGTTATCATGTTATAAAATTTTAGGCAGAAGGCTTATCTTGTTTATATTGGCCTAAGTAAAGATTTACAGAGTACATAATGATGGTCCTCAAACTTACAGAGCCCTTTAAAAGATAAGCCAAACATTTTTTAGGCTCTTACAGTCTATTGACTTAGGATGACAATCATTGTACTTAAAACCTCCATTAGATTTCAACTTCCTTCCTTCCTTCCTTCCTTCCTTCTTTTCTCTCTTACTTGCTTTTTTTGTATCTTTCTATTTTATAAATAGGAAAATCATTTGTCTCTTCAGGTCGTGATTATCCCACAGTTCGTTCTTTTGACCCAGCAACCTCTCTCTAGAGTTTTTAGAAGTCTGTTTAATTAACATCATATTCTTTGATGAAATATCTATCTTATATTGGGTATTTATAACTGCTGGATTCAGGACACCCTACCCCTAAATATAGAATATTAGCATATAGAATATTTTGAGCTAAAGGAATTTGACAAATGTCAAATGTAAGGAAACTATCTGGAACTTTCATGAAGCAGCTCATAAGACCCTCATGTGAGAGGAATTCAAACAAACAGGTGCGCTAGGTGTCCCCTAGATTACTGCTCTTAGCTCATACACTTTGTCTTACCACATTCTTGCATGACCATTTACTCTTTATCAAACCTAGCATAGAAATGTCCAATTTTAACCACTTCTTGGCATCTCCATTTGCTAAAGAAGGCTCCCCAAACCACCCAAAAGTTATGTTAATAATTTTTTATGCTTTTTTTCTTGTGAAGCTATTTTTTGTTACAACCAAGAACTTAATAATACAGGTAGAAAGGTTTGAATAACTTTTTGCCTTTTAAAATTTATTTAAATCTTATTTTAAAATTAATTTATGATAGAAATTCTTCTTAATTTCAGTTTCATAACATAAAAATCCATTAAATAACAGGGAAGATAATTTTGAGGGAGAGAGAGAGAGAAGATAGAGAATCAAAAACACCATCTTTCGTACCCAGCCTTAAGCGTAAGATTCAAAATGTAAAAGTCATTTCCATCTCAGGTTCTTTTTAAACAAACCAATGTTAAGAACTGGCTCCTCACATATCATCTGCCCAATCTGTTGATGAGATAAAGCTGCCTTTGTTGCTCGCTATAGTGCTATAATAAGTACCACACCACAAAGCTTTGGCCAAGTCTGGAACGGCAGGAAGTAAGGTTAGAATTTACTGAGGATTGAAAGTTTGGCTTAAATCTTGCTGTTTCAATGTGGGGACTTCATTAGGATTGTGTAAGGATCATGGTACAGCAGTCCAGGGTTGGTAGAAAGAGCAAGGGGAGGATTTTGAGGCAAGGGATTCAAAGAATCCAAGGCATAATTATCTGTTGGTACTTTCCATTGGAGCGTTGGTGTATTTTTTTGGACGTTTTTGTAATGAATATTTAATCCATTTGCTTGGACAGGAAGTCCTGGAAGAGTTAAAAAAAAATGCTAATGGAGATAGTGGAGTGACAAAATCATGTCAGTGTAGGCTACGTTTTCCTTTCTCAGTTCCCAGGCTGAACGTGTGGGTAGATGGTTTGTTTGGGTTCTCAAGGGGTATCCAGATTGGGTAACCCTGCATTTTTATCTATGGTTAAATCTCACTGGGATCCTCCTAATTCTCGATTACTCTTCACCACAAAGTTCTAAAATAAAATTGCACCTGGAACAAACTACCGGTGGCATCACTGGCACATTCTGAAGTCCTTGGATCGTGGTGTGATTGTCTGCAGCGCACATCTGGGAGACCAAAGATCTGAGAGGCAGGTCCTCCCCAGCCCAGCAGATCCATGGTCTACCTACCTTAAGCATCATGACTTTGCGGGCAACAAAGGGACCTTTAGCTGTGGAGAAACGAGTCACAGCGCCCCCAGGTGGTAACATCTAAGCAATTTGTTTCCAGAGTGACCAGTAAGCCTATCAGGACAGGATTCAAAACAAAGAATCTCGAGGGTATTGTCGTAGTCTGATTGGGCTGCTGCAACAAAATACTGTAGACTGAGTGGCTGAGGTAACATTTATTTCTCACGGTCCTGGAGGCTGGAAATCGCGGATCAGGCTGCCGGTCCATTCATCTTCTTGGTGAGGACTCGCTTTTCTATTTTACAGACAGCCGTCTCCTCCTGTATCCACACATGGCAGGGAGATGAGCTCTCTCTCCAAACTTCATTCTCTCGGGATTCAATATATGAATTTTGGGGAGATACAAACATTCGTCCCTTAGCAGTTGGCTTTAACTTGTCTTTTGTCTGGCCTTCAGCCAGGCACTAAGATAGCTGTCACGATGCAAGTAAGATGAGTAAGTTTCTCCTGGAAAATCATGCGCGTGTCTCATGCACCTTTTTCCTTCTGCCTCTAAACACATACCGCTTTCCCACATCCATAAAAAGGATACAAATTTCCACTTTATTAAAATTTGCACCAAGACTTCCCTTAACGTTCCATTTTCTATTATGAAAGGGCTTTAAAAGGGACATAATGTCCTAAGTACCAGAGCACCAGTTAAATTTTTCTGTTCTTATGTACCAAACCAGAAAAATTATATGTTTAAATGAAAAAAAAAAGAGGAAAAAGAGGATGAGTAGGAGAAAACAAACATTTCAAAGTCTTTCTTCGGGGATGCTTAATGATCTCTCTTGCTCTAAGAAACCTCAAACCAAGATAGGGCCCTTTCTTTTTTTGTAACTTGAAGCAACTTTCTGTCAACCAACCGTTTAACCTCTGTCACTAGAAAGCTATGCGCTGGCAAAACTGGCCTCAACAGTTCAAGGTTGGAGAACCCCAGCCAACGCCCCAGGGTGGGACAGAACCTAGGCGCCAGGCAGTATCCTCAGGCTGCTAATTTGCTGGACACACAGAGCCCTGTTCTGTAACCTCCCCCTAGGTTGTGGGTGAGTGGAACCCATTAACATTTAAAAATATTTGCAGAAATGGTGGGAGAGGGGGAAGGTATTTCTGGAGGGCCAGTACCCAGTGCACTTTCGTGCGTGCCAAAGTTTGCTGGCACGGCTCAGGCTTTGATAGAGAACATCTGGGGACTGCTGCCGCAGCGCGTAGCTGGGCGGAGGGCAGGGAACAAAGGGGGCTTGTGAGAGAATGTGTGAGTGGGGGAAATGCTCTCCACCAGGGAGTCCTTACTTTATGCCTGTCCCATGCTCAGCTGGGGGAGGGGAGTAAGGACAGGAATGGAAGGTTTTGTCCTTATGTGGCCTTAGAAATCAACCCTGGAGACTGGCAGCACAGACCTGGCTGGATGGGCTGCAGAGACCCTCATTTCCACAACTAGACAGACACACGCCGCGGTGAGGTACAGATACAGCCAGCGGCAGTCACCACCCGCGGCAACCTCGCACAGCGCCTTCTCCGGAAGCCTCTCTTTGGAGGGTAAGGGCACAGAAGATGGACCAGAGAGGTGGGAGGCTCTACTTTCAGTAGAGATAGGTTTGTCATTGTTTCCCCCATTGCCAGTCTCATTGACGTGAAAACAAGATTACATACCATGAATAAGTAGATTCCAAACACAAAAGTGCTTTTATTAACTGAAGAGTAAGGTCACACTGTTGGAAATCTGTCATTGATGAGTAGAATGTTGCATTGCATTCTTGTTTGTGTATACCTCACCTTACCTAGTATGAATGTATATGTAAGGTAAATCCATGCAGGCATTTACTAAATCATGCCAATGATGATAGGTGATAGGAACCAGTTGTTCTTTAAAACAATGAATCAACTACTATCCCCTTCACTCAGAAAATGTGCATATAAACTAGTCTGTGTGTCCCCATCAGTATAAAGGTATCCTCCCTCACCTCTTCCCTTTGTTTCCCAGCTCATTGCTCATCTTCGGACTCAACTCCACAAAAGTAGTCCACTTCTTTTCTGCACTTTCGCCTGAGCTATCATCATAGCTCACGGCAAACTTGAACTACTGGGCTCATCTGATCCTTCTGCCTCAGCCTCCAGAGTAGCTGGGACCACAGGCACACTTCATCATACCTGGATAATTTTTCTGTTTGTTGTAAAGACAAAGTTTTGCTCTTTCTCAGGCTGGTCACAAATTTCTGCCTCAAGTGATCCTTCCTCCTTGGACTCCCAGAGAGGTTGGTAGGAGGCCACTGCATCCTGCCAAGTCCCACATTTTTAATGCTACTAAAAGCTCTCCTTTGTGGCTTTAGCTAAGAACCCGGACATCAACACTTGAAGCTGCTACAAGATTGCAATGACAGCAGAGTCAATACCTGTGGCCCAAGCATGCCAATCTTGTGGAATCTTCGGATTCACTTCATTATTTAAGAAAAACTTACCAAGTGCTTCCTGGGTGAGGAACTCTAAGGATATGATATCCACCAAGATAATCAGTCCCTGCTTTCCAGTGCTGAAAACCCCAAACAATACACTTTAAATTTCAAGTAGTGAATTCTGTCTTGCTCGAAAATCAATAGGCAACCTTGACTTCATTAAATTCCCTTTAGTGCTCTGATAACTTTCATTTTATATTGCCTGTTACTACTTGAGATGGTTCACAGTATTTTTAAACTTATTAAGACTGCCTGTTTTGCTGTTCAAATACTAGTAGCAAATTAATAAGACTACTTTGTATCTTTGAATTTAGGTGCTTTGGAATCCATATGCATACATGCACCTTGTTACAGTGTTTCCATCAGTGACAGACACCTATGTGATGGTGGTCATACAAGATTATAGCATCAAATTTTTGCTTCTTTTCTATGTTTAAATACGTTAAAATACACAAACACTCACCATTGCATTCTAGTTGCCTACAGTGTTCAGTACAGTAACATGCTGTGCAGGTGTATCACCTAGAGCAATAGACTTTTTCATATAGACTGGGTGCGGAGCAGGCTGTACCATCTAGTGTGTGTAAGTGAGCTCTGTGGCATTTGCACAGGGACAGGCTGCCTAAGGATGGATTTCTCAGAACATAAACCCACTGCTAATCAATACGTGACTCTGTGTGTGTGCGTATACACAGTATGTGTGTATGTGTGCGTGTATACATACATACACATTCTTCTATATACACTCATGTAATATATTAATTCTTACATATACATTCAATGGATAGACACATTCTAACATATATATTCATACTAGGTAAGATAAGGTATGCACAAATAAGAATCCAATGCAAAATTCTACTCATAAATGACAGATTTTCAACGGTCTGACCTTACCCTTCAGTTAATAATACATATATAGGGTGGTGCCTGTGGCTCCACAGAGTAGGGCGCTGGCCCCATATGCCAGAGGTGGCAGGTTCAAACCCAGCCCCAGCCAAAAACTGCAAAAAAAATAAAACATATATATATATATGTATATACACACACACACAACACATAGGGTGTCCAAAAAGTTGCCCATAAAGTCACCATACATAGGAAAAATGAGAAATTGTAGTTAAAAATACCTTTATTTACAAAATATTCATTACAAAATTTTACAAAGAATTGGCCAACACATATGGGCAACTTTGGGGACACGCTGTGTGTGTGTGTATACATGCATGTAAACCTGCCTGGCATACACAGTTTGCTGGCACGGCATCTTTATGCCAGCAGCCAGTCTCGCAGATAGAGAAAGACGCAGCTGTTAGAAAAACAAGAACATGAAGAGTCAGCAGATTCTAATGCCGAGAGGTTTGCAAAGGTTTACCATGCCATTAGCGAAAATATCAGCAGCTACAAGGCCATTTATGACGAATAAAAGAAAAAAGCTGTACAAACAGACCTAGATGCCTTTTTCAAGAAACTGGCTTCAGTGGTAAGCTCCCCTCCTCCAGCACCAGAATCCAATCCTGATTGTCCAGCACCCCCTCCATCCTCTTCAGCACCAGCTCCATCATCATTTCCTAGTTAAGGTCAGCCTCTCTTCTTGCCTCAAAAATGACCCTTCCAGTAAGCAAGGCATTGATGCAACATTAGGTGAGTGTTAACCTTTAATATTTCTTTTTGAGATTTCCCCTATTTCTTATGTGAACTTTTTGTATAAGTTTATTTTTATGTTCTGTTTGTTTGAAATAAAAGAAAGAGCATAATAATTACTATAATTTATTATGACAGTACAGGGCCATTATTATTACAGCAATACATTATATTATTATTGCTACATATGAGCCATATGATATTGTTATTATTATTATTACTGTGTTTGGGCTGTTCTTTAGGGATTCTAGTTAAAACTCTGACCTAAAGGTGTTCTCAGGAACATACATATCTTGTCCATAACCCGGGGACTTCCTGTGTTCTCAAATAGCTACAAGAGCAGATTTTTAATATTCCAAATTCAAAGAAATGATAAATGTTTGAGGCGATGGATATGCTCTTTACCCTAATTCGATCATTATGTATCACCTACATGAACTGAAATGTCACAATATACCCCATAATATGTAGAATTATGTGTCAATTAAGAGGAATAATAAAATGTTAAAAGAAAAAAAAGTTACATTTTGCTGCAAGTGCTTTTATATTCCTAATTGCTTTTTAATATCTCAAGACATTTCTTTACTTTTTTTTTTTTTTTTTTTTAGACAGAGCCTCAAGCTGTCACCCTGGATAGAGTGCTGTGGCATCACAGCTCACAGCAACCTCCAACTCCTGGGCTCAAGCGAGTCTCTTGCCTCTGCCTCCCAAGTAGCTGGGACTACAGGCGCCCGCCACAA
>CAUYRH010157046.1:0-12439 GCA_963574655.1 Perodicticus potto | reverse complement strand
AAACTACAGATGTTGGCATGGATGTAGAGAAAAGGGAACACTTCTGCACTGCCAGTGGGAATGCAAGCTAGTATGTTCCTTTTGGAAAGAAGTTTGGAGAACACTCAGGGATCTAAAAGTAGACCTGCCATTTGATCCTACAATTTCTCTGCTAGGTGTATATCCAAAAGACCAAAAATCACTTTGCAACAAAGATATTTGCACCAGATTGTTCCTTGCAGCTCAATTCATAATTGCCAAGTTATGGAAGAAGCCCAAGTGCCCATTGATTCATGAATGGATTAATAAATTGTGGTATATGTATACCATGGAATACTATGCAGCCTTAAAAAAGATAGAGACTTTGTCTCTTTTACATTTACATGGATGGAGCTTGAACATATTCTTCTTAGTAAAGTATCTCAAGAATGGAAGAAAAAGTATCCAATGTGCTCAGTACTTTATGAAACCAATGTATAATTACTCACACTTTCTTATGAAAGATCACAACTATAGCCCAGGATGAAGGAGAGAAATGGAGGGGGGATGGGAGAAAAGGGGGGAGGTTTGCTAGAGGGAGGGTAAATGGTGGGACCACACCTACAGAGCATATTGCAAGGGTACAAGTCAAATCTATCAATAGAAAGTAAATGTCTTAACACAATAATTAAGTAAATGAGGTGAAAGCTATGTTGATCAGTTTTATGTAAGCACTCCAAATTGTATAAAAAATCAACACATTGTACCCCAGAAATGCATAAATGTATTCATGAGCTACATGTATATGACTTAATAAAAGGAAAAAAAATGGAACACTAATCACTCATATAAAAGAAATGAATTGTTCAAAAGCAGCAAATATGGTTGAATCTCACAATCATTATGCCTAGCTAAAGAAGCTAGATATGAAAGAATACACATTGTATGACTCAATTTATATGAAATTCTAAAAATTAAAAAAAATATGCTGATAGAAAGCCAAATAATGATTTCTTGGAGTAGAGGAGATACATATTTACTGAAAAGAGGGATGCCAGAACCCTTTGGAATGATAATAATGCTCTATATCTTAATTGTGATGTTGGTTACACAGTTTATACATTTGTCAAAACTCATTGATCTATACAGTCAGGATCTACTCATTTAACTGTGTATAAAATATACTTCAATAAAACTTAAGTTAGAAAAAAAGATATTGGTAGCTAACAGAATCACCATGAGGCATGAAGAACCAGGCATAGTGCTAGGTTTCTAGGACCAACCACCAAAACTTCAAAGGCTGCCACTTCTATGCTGGAAACTCAATCTGGCAGCTATTATTACTGCTCACAGAGAGAGCATGCATACCAGAACAGACAAGAAAAGCTAAGTTTTGTGATCAAATTCTGTCACTATCATTATCTTCAGTATAGTTATTCTCCTTCTGTGATTCTAAATAATTTTGAACCTTTGTTTTAGTACACATTTCATGCATGTCTTATATTATAAATGGCTTAAATCCATTATGGGTTTAACTCAAGAAATGCATAAAACATTGAAATATAACATATTCTAGTAACCAAACTGTATTACTTTTTCTCACATTACCTATTACTTCTTTTCAGTCTTACTGATCGTGTGGCAAATACGAATCTAGCTTTTAATCTTGTCCCCTGCATTACCCACTCAACCCTTCTTGGATTTTTCTTGGTTCTACCACTTCCACACTTCCATGAGTTTCCTTTTCCCTAGATTAAATACTCACTTTTTCTTCAACAATTTCTCATAAAATGCCAACAGAAAAAATTATATCTTCAGGAATCTGGAGACCAAGTTCCCAAATGGTGTTCTCTCTACTGTGGGAGTCAGGATAATATCAGCCAATGTCCCCTCATTCCAGTATGGTCAAAGATTTATTTGGACATAGAGCAAATGAGGGATCTTCAATAGAAAACTACCAATGCATAAGAAACATATTTGTTGGGCCTCAGAAAACAGTACCCCCTAAACGAAGACCTCATTCTATTTTATCGGTAGAAACTAGAATCCCTCTTCCTAAAGGTGGGTCATAAAAACCAAAACCCGTTTTCCCCAAAGCCTGCCATAAAACCAAAAATTCTTGTGAAAAATCTGTCCATAAAAAAATTATATGACCTACCTTGCTAAGGAATGCATGCTCAGAGAGGCCGAGAGCTCTAAAGACAGGCCTTTCTGGGTTTCTCCACTAAGTCGATTAGCATTAGGTCATATCCTTTTAATCCAATCATATTTCTACATGGCTGTTTATGCTTTATTGAGCCTAAGGATAGAAATGGACAATTTACCCTGTATCTTTGGGTCTTCATCCTGAAGGCTCCCATGTATACACATTAAATAAATTTGTATGCTTTTATTTATATTTTTAAAAAAGAAAATATAAAAGATTCATTTGCGCTCACAAGGTATTACCATCAGTGCTTGGCTCAACTTCTCTAATATGACTGACTTCTTAGACTAAAGATTCAATGTCCCTGGGGCCCCATAGAAGCTCAAGGCATTCAGAGGACGTTTAATTTATACCTTATCTTATTCCACATAATCTATACATCTGAGAGAGGAATCTTTCCAACAGAACAGTGCAGGAGACCCCAGCCCCAGGTAAAATCAGCACCTGCAATTGGAGTAAAAAAAACTCCATGCTATAAAATCAGTGTTAACTAGGCATTTTTCACCTGTATAATTTGTCTTAATCAGACTTTGATTTCCATAATTCATTGTCTCAGGAAATTATTCTGGCTATATCCCTCATCTTGTCTAGATCTTAATATTTTTACTGTGTTGACAGCCAACTGCAATTTCATTCTGTAATGGAACCCTGATGTGAGCCTACTCATGGTGATGCCTAGGGCATGACTTTGCACTGCAGGCAGAAAATGCTGCAGTTCTGGCTGAAAGCAGTACTTATACAAATTTATACAAGTCAAGAATTAGAAGAAGATGAAACAATAATGTGGATTTTCACAGTGTTCTGTGAAATGACCCTGATAGGTTGAATTAGAACACACATATATTTCCAGGATTCCCTCTCCAAGTTACTCCAGCTCTAACTAAAACAAAATTGGGTCTGATTAATTGCTGTGTGAGCTTAGATAAGCAACTTAACCTCTTTGTGTCTCAACTTTTGCATCGTGAAATAAGGTTAGTGATACATACCTTATACTATTAATGTGAAAATTAAATGAGATAATGAATGTAAAGCACCTGGTTCATATTTATTTATTGAAAATGATATTGGAAAAAGCATTACTAGCCTTTTTTTAAAAAATGATTCCTTGTTAGATAGGAGGCTACTGAGATATTGCAACTTCTTAACTATATTCTGGAGTTCTCATAAAGGTGGGGCTTTTTTGTCCCACATACCATTGTTTCATTGACGTTTCTGTGTGAGGATGAGGTCTGTGACTTTGTATTCCACAATCTTACAGATTTCACCCCTGGGGTTCTATCCTAATTTGATAACTGCTTTCCTATAGGAATTATAACCAATGCAATGGCATATCCTATAATTTAATCAAATCATCTTGGATTTCTCTTGGTAATGTTTCAGATTTCTGTGTAGACTTCTTGCATGTTCTATATGTAATTTATGCCTTCATATTTAATACCCTTTAATTCTATTGTCAATAGAATGTTTTTAAATTGTCTTTTAAAATTATTTCTTTTTTTACTTTTATTAAGTCATATACACATAGATCATGAATACATTTGTGCATTTCTGGGGTACAATGTGTTGATTTTTTATACAATTTGGAGTGCTTACATCAAACTGATCAACATAGCTTTTACCTCTTTTTTCTTTTTTCTCATTTACTTAATTATTGTGTTAAGACATTTACGTTCTATTGATAGATTTGACTTGTACCCTTGCAATATGCTCTGTAGGTGTGGTCCCACCATTTACCCTCCCTCTAGCAAACCTCCCCACTTTTGTTCCATCCCCCCTCCATTTCTCTCCTTCATCCTGGGCTGCAGTTGTGATCTTTCATAAGAAAGTGTTAGTAATTATAAATTGGTTTCATAAAAGTATTGAGTACATTGGATACTTTTTCTTCCATTCTTGAGATACTTTACTAAGAAGAATATGTTCTAGCTCCATCCATGTAAACATAAAAGAGGTAAAGATTTCTCTCGAAAGTTGAAAGTGTGACAAGATGCGTGCTATCCACAGTCCTATTGTATTGTTAAGTCCTAAATACCAAAGAAATAGTAATAAAAAATATAAGAATTGAAAACTAAAAATAAAAGTGTCATTATTCATATATATGATGTATAACTAGAAAATCCAAATTAATTTATATGTTCTTAGATTAATAAATGTTAAAATCAATAAAATATAAACTTTTTCTATATATTACAAGAAATAATTTTAAGGTTGCATGGAATACTATGAATAATGACACTTTTATTTTTAGTTTTCAATTTTTTTTTTTTTTTTGAGACAGAGCCTCAAGCTGTCACCCTGGGTAGAGTGCCATGGCATCACAGCTCACAGCAACCCCCAACTCCTGGGCTCAAGCAATTCTCCTGCCTCCACCTCCCAAGTAGCTGGGATTACAGGCGTCTGCCACAATGCCCGCCTATTTTTTGGTTGCAGTCATCATTGTTGTTTGGTGGGCCCAGGCTGGATTCAAACCTGCCAGCTCAGGTGTATGTGGCTGGCGCCTTAGCCGCATGAGCCATAGGCGCCGAGCCATCAATTCTTATATTTTTTATTACTATTTCTTTATTTAGCATTTAGGACTTAACAGTACAATGTTGAATAGGAGTGTTGACAGCATGCATCTTGTCACATTTTCAACTTTAGAGAGAATGCTTTCAAATTTTCAATATTAAGTATGCTTGCTGTAGGCCTTTTATCAGATTAAGGTAGTTCTCATATATTACTAGTTTAGAACTTTTTTTAAATAAAATTATAAATGGATTTAAAATTTTGTGAAATTTATGTTTTTTATCTATTGAGATGATTATGATGCTACTAATGTGGCAGATATGCTGATCAAATTTTGAATGTAAGCCAATGTTGCATTCCTGGAATAAACATCATCTCATAATGATGTATTATACTTTTTATATGTTGCTGAATTTGGGGAGATAACTTTTTGCTTAGGTGCTAATATTTTGCACCTACTTTCATATGTAAGATTAGCCTTAATTTCTTTTTCTCATGATGCCATTGTCATATATTTAACCAACACTGTGCATGCCTTAGGAAAGAAGTTGAGATGTCTTTCCTACATTAGAATATAAAAGAGTAAGTTTATGTTATATTAGAGAAAGGGAAGAGAGTGGGAGGAAGAGATGGGAAAGAGAGTAGAGAGCAGGGAGTGAGAGAAGGGAGAATGAGGTGGTGGGAGAATAGGAGGAGAGAATGGTGTGGCATCCCAAAGAAAGAAAGAAAGAAAGAAGACCAGCCTCTTTTCTACATTTTTATTTTCAACGAAAGTTACAGCAATTGTGATAGGTTTTTCTACTCAAATGTTTTGTAGAATTGACCAATGTAGTCATCTGACCTGGAATATTTGTTTTGGGAAAATTTTCCACAGGTTAAATTTCTTTAGTAATTATATAACAATTGAGATTTTCTGTTTATTTTTGTGACAGTATGGTAAATTTTAGTCAAATTTTAGTCAAAGAACTTGTCCATTCTGTATAAAATTTCTATTTTATTGGCATGTGATTTATAATATCCTCTTATGATCACTTTAATATCTACAGGATCTATCCTGATATCCTCTTTTTATTCTTATAATTGGTTATTTTTGCCATCTTGTTTTTAAATTTTTTCCCAGGATTAAATAAATTTCACTAGTGTTTTTAAAGTAAAATCTTTTTTCTAGGTATTTTCTAGTATATGTTTACCTTCAATTTATGTAACTTACTATGTTTGTGATTTTTTTCCCACCAATTGTTTGAGGGTCTTGATTTACTGTTCTTTGTCAAATGTCTTGCGATGAGAGCACAGATGATTGCTTTTAAGGTGTTTTTCTTTGAAACAAGCTCTTGCTCTGTCACCTATACTGGAGTGCAAGGATGCAATCATAGCTCATTGCAGCCTTGAAATCCTGAGGCTAAAGTGATCCTCCTTCCTCAACCTCCTGAACAGCTGAGACTATAGGCACATGCCACTACACCTGGCTAATGTGGCTAATGTGTGTGTGTGTGTAGAGCTGGGATCTTGCTGTGTTGCTCAGACTGTTCTCAAACCCCTGGCTTCAATCTATCTTCCTATCTCAGTCTCTCAAAATGCTAAGATTACAGTCGTGGGCCACCAGACCAAGTCTAAAGTTTTCTTATTCTCTGATAATATTTTTAAGGTTATAAATTTCCTTCTAAGCATCAATTTAGCTATGATATATTTTTATTATATTTTAGTTCAATATAGTGTAAAATTCCCATGGTTATTTCTTCTTGGATCCTTGAGTTATTTTTGAATCTTCTTGCTTAAATTTCAAACATGTAGATATTTAGCCATTTAAAAAATTTTGAGTTTAATTGAATTATGAATTGATTTATGACCCAGAATATGCTCAACTTTTATAAATGTTTCATATGTACTTGAAAAATATGTATGTTCTACAATAGTTGAATGCAGTGTTCCATATATGTTAATTAGGTCAGGTTTGTTAATCCAGTTGTTCAAATCCTCTACATACTGAATTTGGTAAACTCCTGCAATAGTCACGCAGAGTAGTGTGTTACTTTGCTTTCCCTTTAGGGAAGTATCTACCACAAAAAGTGCACTTAACTGAAAGCCTTCAGTTGCAGCAATCTAGGGATGTTAAAATTCATGGAAGGCCATATTCTTTCTGCCTGAGTGGTTCCCAGCCAAAAACTGAGCACTAACTATGAGAATACAAGAGGCTGGCTCTTTTGACTCAATGCAGTATCCTTTTTTTTTTTTTTTCTTTTAGTCTTCTCACAACTTGAATTTTTAATTTTATCTTTTGCTTTTTGAGTTTTTTTGTTTTTTGCAAATTAATATGAGGGTATGATTTTTAGGTTACATTGTTCTCACTTCCAGGGTAAAGTTTCATTTGTAGAAGAGCCCCTAACCTAGGGGACATGTTATACACCCTCGCAATGTGCACATTAGGTGAGATCCTGCCTCATGCCTTCCCTCCTTCTTCCATACGTCCTCTCTCTCCCTCTTCCTACTTCCATCTACTCCCAAACTGGATTATATTGGTGTTTTATTGTTCTTATGAGCATGTACTTGTTTATATATTGATTTCCTGTTAGTATAGAGTACACTTGATATTTATTTTTCTATTCTTGTGATACTAAGAAGAATGTATTTCAACTCCATCCAGGTAAATGTAAAAGATGTAAAGTCTCCATCTTTTCTAATGGCTGAATAATACTCCATGGTATACATATACCACAGTTTGTTGATCCATTCATGGATTGATGGGCACTTAGATTGCTTCCACGACTTGGCAATTATGAATTGAGCCACAATAAAAGTTCTAGTGGAAATGTCTTTGTGGTAAAATTGCTTTTGTTCTTCTGGGTAGATACCTAGTAATGGGACTGCAGGGTCAAATGGAAGGTCTACTTTTAGATCTTTGAGGATTCTCCATACTTCTCTCCAAAAAGGCTGTATTAGTTTGCAATCCCATCAGCAGTGTAGAAGTGTTCCCTTCTTTCCACATCCATGCCAGCATTTTTTTTGGTTTGTTTTTTCAAATTAGCATGAGGGTACAATTTTTAGGTTACTGTTTTGGACTTTGTGATGTGGGCTAAACTTGCTGGGGTTAGGTGATATATTAGGGTGGTTTGAATTGCATTTCTCTGATGATTAAAGATGATGAATATTTTTTCATGTGTTTTTTGGCCATTTGTCATCCTCAGAGAAGTTTCTGTTCAAATCTCTTGCCCATTTATAGAGAGGGTTATTTGCACTTTTCTTATTGTATAATTTGAGTTCTCTGTAGATTCTAGTTATCAGGGCTTTGTGAGAGTCATAACATGCAACAATCTTCTCCCCTTCTGAAGGCTCTCTGTTTGCTCTGTTTGTGGTATCCTTAACTGTTCCAAAGCTTTTTAGCTTCATCAGGTCCCGGTTATTTATTTTTGTGTTGCTGCAATCGTTAGGGGGATCTTCCTCATAAAGTTTTTTCCCAGGCCAATATTTCCAAGTGTTTTCCCTATACTCTCTTCTAGAATTTTTATTGTTTCATGTCTTAAATTTAAATCTTTTATCCAACAAGAATCAATTTTTGTCAATGGAGAGAGGTGTAGGTCCAGTTTTGGTCTTCTACATGTAGATAACCAGTTCTCCCAGCACCATTTGTTAAATAAGGATTCTTTTCCCTATCACGTGTTTTTGTTAGGCTTATCAAAGATTAAATTACAAGATGTGGCTGGGTTCATCTCTAGATTCTCTATCCTATTCCATGGATCTACATCTCTATTTTTGTGCTAGTACCATGCTGTTTTAATCACTGTAGCCTTGTAATATGCTCGAAATTTGACAATGTGATGCCTGCAGATTTTTTTTTTTTTCTAAGAACTGTATTTGCTATTTGTGTTTTTTTCTGGTTCCATATGAATCAAAGTATTATTTTTTCAAGTTCTTTAAAGTATGACATTGGTGCTTTGATGGAGATTGCATTAAATCTATAGATTGCTTTGGGTAGTATGAACATTTTAACAATGTTGATTCTTTCCAGCCATGAGCATGGTATGTTATCCCATTTGTTGACATTTTCTGTTATTTCCTTTCTCAAAGTTTTATAATTTTATTTATAGAGAACTTTCACATCTTTGGTTATATATATTCCCATGTATTTCATCTTCTTTGGCGATATTGTAAAAGGAATAGAGTCTTTTATTTTATTTTCAGCTTGAAAATTGTAGGCATATACAAAGGCTACTGATTTGTAGATATTAATTTTGTACCCTAAAACACTGATATATTCCTTGATTACTTCTAGGAGCTTTGTAGTTCAGTCCCTGGGGTTTATCAGGTATAAGATCATGTCATCTGCAAAGAGGGAGAGTTAGACCTCCTCTCTTCCCATTTAGATTCCTTTAATCTCCTTCTCTTGCCTGATTGTGATGGCTAGGACTTCCAACACTATATTAATAACAGTGGAGACAGTGGGCATCCTTGTGTGGTTCCAGACTTGAGTGGAGATGCTTTGAGTTTTACTCCATTCAGTATGATATTGGCTGTGGATTTGCTGTAGATAGCCACTATTGGCTTAAGGAATGTTCCATCTAAGCCTATTTTCTTGAGTGTCTTTGTCATGAAAGGATGCTGGATATTGTCAAAAGCCTTTTCTGCATCAATTGGAAGAATCATATGGTCTTTATTTTTTATTCTATTTATATGGTGTATTATATTTATAGATTTGCATATGTTGAACCTACCTTGTGTTTCTGGGATAAAAACCATTTGATCATAGTGTATAACTTTTTAAATGTGTTGTAGTATTCTGTTTGCTAATATCTTGTTGATATTTTCACATATATATTCATTAATTATATTGATTTATAGTTTTCTTTTTTTGTCGGGTCCTTTCCTGGTTTGGGGAGCAGGGTGATATTTGCTTTATACAATGTGTTGGAGAGGATTCCTTCTTTCTTGATATTTTGGAAAAGTTTATGCATTATAGGAACTAATTCCCCTTTGAAGGTTTGATAGAATAGTGGTGTGAAACAATGCTTTTCTTTTTTGGGATATTTTGTATAATTGGTGCTACTTCAATACATGATATTGTTCTATTCATGATTTCTAAATCTTTCTGAGTTTTGGAAGGTATTGTGCTTCCAAATATCAGTCCATCTCCTCTACACTTTCATATTTTTGGGAATAGAGGATTTTTTTTTTTTTTTTTTTAGTAATTGTTGAGAATCTATTGTATTTCTGTGGCATCTGCTGTTATTTCCCTTTTATCATTTCTGATTGTCATTATTAAAGATCTTATTTTTCTGTTTCTGGATAGTCAGGCCAAGGGTTTATCAGTTGTATCAATCTTTTCAAAGAACCAATTTGTTTCACTGATCTTCTGAACACTTCTTTTGTTTTCAATTTCATCTACTCTGATTTTTGTTATTTCTTTGCTTTGTTAGGTTTAGGATTAGATTGTACTTTCCTTTCCAGTTGCTTGAAATGGCTGATTAGGTTGCTGACTTGCTCTCTTTCTGTTTTCCTGATGAGGGCATCTAATGCTATAAATTTCCCTCCAAAGACTGTCTTTGCAGTATCCCAAAGGTTTTGATAGTTTGTGGCTTCATTATAATTTTGTTCCAGAAATCTAATAATATCCTTCTTGATCTCATCTATGACTCAGTTGTCATTCAGTATAAGGTTATATAGTTTCCATGATTTTATTTGAGTACGAAGATTCTGTTGCTGTTGAGTTCAACTTTTATTTCATGATGGTCTGAGAAGATACAGGCTGTAATTTCTATTCCATTGAATTTTTTGAGATTAGCCTTGTGACCTAATATATGATCAATTTTGGAAGATGATACATGGGCTGATAAGAAGAATGTGTATTCAGTTTTGTTAGGATAAATTGTTATATAAATATTTGTTAAGTCCATTTGTTCTAGGGTCTTGTTTAAGTCCATTATTTCTTTGTTTAGTTTCTGCTTGGAGGATCTGTCCAATACCACCAATGGGGTATTAAAATCTCCAACTGTTATAGTGTGGGAAGAAATCATATTGTTCAGATCAGTTTGGGTTTGTTTTATAAATCTAGGAGCATTCATATAGGGTGCATAGATGTTAACTATTGAAATCTCTTCATATTGTGTGTTTCCCTTGACCAGTATATAGTGTCCATCTTTGTCTTTCATTATTTTTGGTTTTTGAATCTAATTGTATGTGCATACAAGATTGCAACCCTAGCTTTTTTATGCTTTCTATTTGCCTAGAATACCATTGTCCATCCCTTCATCCTGAGTCTTGTTTTATCCTTTAAGGTAAGATGAGTTTCTTGTAGGCAACAGATATCTGGCCTGAGTTTTTGTATCCAGTCAGCCAGCCTGTGCCTCATTAAAGGAGAGTTCATAGGCAGAGATTTTGCTGTATTCCTTGATCAGTTCTAAGAGTTTTGTGGTTGAGTCCCTGGGGTTTTCCAGGCATACGATCATATCATCTGTGAAGAGTGAGAGTTTGATCTCCTCTGACCCTATATGGATACCCCTGATTGCCTTCTCTTTCCTGATTGCTCTTTCCTGACTTCCATTACAATGTTAAAAAGCAGTGGAGACAGTGGGCAACCTTGCCTGGTTCCTGATCTGAGTGTAAATGTTTTCAATTTTACTCCATTCAGGGAGGTTTGGTAGAGGGAGGGTAAATGGTGGGACCTATGGAGCATATTGCAAAGGTACAAGTCAAATCTGTCAAGTGTAGAACATAAATATCTTAACACAATAATCAAGTAAATGAGGCAAAAGCTATGTTGATTGGTTTGATGTAAGCATGTCAGATTGTATAAAAAAAAACACATTGTACCCCACATATGCATAAATGTATTCATGATATTTGTGTATAGGACTTAATAAAAAAAAATAAAGGAGAGTTCAAACCATTCACATTAATTGAGAAAATTGATTGATGTAGCAGAATTTTTGTCATCTTGTTCTTCAGAAACTCAGGGCTTAATTTTAGGCCTTTCACCATTGTGGAAAAGCTAGGTTTTGTTCTTTAAATTCTGGGTAGGTTTACTTTCATTGGGTACTCTCCTGTTGATTGTTATGAAGAATGGGTCTGAGTATTTCCTGTAGAGCTGGTCTAGTAATGGCAAATTTCCTCAGTGTGTGGATGTCAGTGAAGTATTTTATTTCTCCATCACAAATGAAACTCAGTTTAGCAGGGTATAGGATCCTGGGCTGGAAATTGTTTTGTTTAAGAAGGTCGAAGGTCAATGACCATCCTTTTCTGACTTGGAAAGTTTCAGCAGAAAGATCTGCAGTCATCCTTATACTTTTCCCTTTGTAAGAAATGCTTTTCTTATGTCTGACTGCTTGAAGAAGTTTCTCCTTCATATTAACATTGGCAAAATTAATTACAATGTATCTAGGAGATGCTTTGTTTCAATTGAGTCATGCTGGGGTTCTCAACCTATCTACTGTTTGAATTTCTGTGTTTCTTGCAATACTTGGGGAACTCTCTGCCATAATGTCTTGGAGAAGAGAATTCGTGCCTTCAGGATCATCCTCTTCTTCAGGAATCCCTATATTTTGGATGTTTGATTTCTTAGAATGATCTCATAACTCTCTTAGGGAATATTCTGTTCTTTTTCTCCATTTTTCTGCCTCTTTGAATGCTTGGGATAGTTCGAAAGTCTTGTCTTCTTTATCTGAGATTCTTTCTTTACACTGATCAACTCTATTTCTGAGGGACTCTACTGTATTTTGAAGCTCCTCAAAAACCTTTTTCAATTTCTTTATTTCTTTTTTTTTTTTTTTTTTTTTTTTTTTTAAT
>CAUYRH010157041.1:0-17421 GCA_963574655.1 Perodicticus potto | reverse complement strand
TTCTCCTGCCTCTGCTTCCCAAGTAGCTGGGACTACAGGTGCCCGCCACAACGCCCGGCCATTTTTTGGTTGCAGCCGTCATTGTTGTTTGGCGGGCCCGGGCTGGATTCGAACCCGCCAGCTCAGGTGTACATGGCTGGCACCTTAGCCCGTTGAGCGACAGGCGCCGAGCCATAACAGACCTTTTAGGCAGGTAAAGGGATCGGGCAGTCTGATGATTTGGGATGCTTCTGGAGAGCAGGGCCATGCAGGACAATGGTCTTTGAAATCTCTCACAGCGCCAGCTCAGCTCACTGCCTTGGTAGGTGTGTTAGTGTTTGTTGAATGAATGAATGAATGAATGAAGTGCTAATTCAGACAGGCTGATAGTTACTTCCAGGCCCTCTTTGAATTGGTGTGTATATTTTTATATGGTATCTGCCTTCCTAACTGCAAAAATCCATAGCAGCCAAGAAATTATTTCAAAATTATCATCACTGATCTCCTTTTCTCCATTCCCCTCATTTTCCATTCTATACCCACATTATGGCCAAGCTGGTCTTTTACAAATTCAAATCTGACTCTGTCTCTCTGACCGGAATTCTCGAAGGGCTGCTATTGTGCTGAGATAAACCCATCGAGCTGCCTTTCTAGCTTCAGCTTCATCTCTGACCCTACCTCAAGCACCCCCAACCCTTGGCACAAGCCAGGTTCTCTCACTCAAGCTCACCGCACTACTGCTTTTCTGGATACACGTTTTTTCTTTGTCTGGGACACTTTCCTCCTCTTTCTGTGCCCTTTAACTTGGCTGTTTCTACCTGTGCTTCAGTTTTAAGCTCACTGTTATCATTAATATTATTAATTAATTTTCATTGGGTGCTTGCCACTTGCCACACACTGTGCCAGATTTATGACATGAATTTCACTGATGCTCACATCAATTCTTCATGCTCAATATTATTCTTATTTTAAAGTTGATGAAATAGGCTTAGAGAGATTAAATAAATTGACCTAAAGCTATAGGGTGGAACCAGTAAAACCAGGATTTGAACTCAGGTTTGGAGGACTACAAAGCTCTAGTCCCGCCCACTGTGATATTAGATATTACCTTCCCTGGAATTCGTTTTTCTTTGAGTTCCTAAAACTCCCTGTATTTCCTTTTATATTAACATGCCATGTAATTGCCTGTTTACCTTTCTGTATCGCCCATTATTATGTAAACTGTCAGGGCAGAGATCATATCTTCATTGCTGAACATTTTATCCCTCCAGCCTTACACCGAAACAGGCAGGCAGTAAACATTTCGTTGAATAAACGTGTCCTTGACCTTAAGCCTCCCTCCTCATGACCTATTTAGTGTTTTGCAAGCAGCTCAATCAGTGGACGCCCAAAGGGTTTTATTATGAATATGGGTGGTTTATAGCTTTTTCTCTCTTCCTTTCCCCTTTCCTGGTCCTGTCTTTGTCTCTTACTGTTTTTGTTTGTTTTTATAAAAATATTGAGAAGTTCCTTCTTAATCAAAATGTCAGGCTGTATTTAATGACTTTTCTTCCTTGGAATTCAAGAGCGTGTTCCTAGGAAAGCTGAGTGTCTGCCTCATTGTGGCCTTGAGAGATTAATGAAACAGGCCCTCTGTGCAGGAAGCTGAAGTTTCAGATAGAAATTGTGAACACAGATAGTCAGGAAATCATGCCAGTTGTCAACAACTCTGTGTCTTCAGGACTATGGGTAATTTTAATATATTTAATATTTTGAAGACCAATCAGCCTTGAGAAGACCATCATATTTTAAATGAATCCGACTTGCTTTTTAGGGGAAAAAAATCAACTTCTAATGTCAAAGTACTATCAACAGATTATCTAAAAGCTGAGGGAGGGCAAGTGACAGGATCGAGGTTTTTAAAAAAGTAAAACTTTTGTGTTTTAATGTATGCCTACACTACCAAATTCAGAAGGTACAAGAGGATGTGCAGTGAAAAAATGTCCCCCACCCCCCACTGGCTAAACAGTTCCTCTCTTTAGGGGCAACCACTAATACCATTTTTTTTCTTTTTTTTTTTTTTTTTGGCTGGGACCGGGTTTGAACCCACCACCTTTGGTAAATGGGGCCGGCGCCCTACTCCTTTGAGCCACAGGTGCTGTCCCAAATACTCAAGAAATTGAGTTTCTTTCCGGAAGGTTTTTACTACCTAATAAATGATTAACCAACAACGCTTACTTAAGCAAAATTGTGAAATATATTCTGTGCCCCTTTGTCCCTTTTTGAGAGTGATTTTATCCTTTCCTAGGTAAAGCATTTTCACAAAGTGAAATGTTATTGCACAAAGTGAAAATAGCTTTAATTATTCTTTCCTTGAGCTTCTGCTTTTTTAGGAACCTCTTTAGGAAGAAGTCAATGCTTTGCAGATGGTAATAAATTCCTTAAGTTGAATTAGGCTTCAAGTGGGGGAATGTAGGCACAAATGGATGGATGGGCTACGTATATTAGGATAGACGTTCCCTTCCTATTAGGGCGCTTGACTATTAGGACCTATGTAATTTGGGTATATAAACATAATTGAACTTTTTCCTAACCAGAGAATAAAAAGCATAATTATGTTGATCCCAGGGGCAAGGTGAACATCCAGATCACGTCTAATAGCAGTAGCTAACAAATTGCACATCTTGGACTGCGTGTGCAAATCTTAAAGCATGGTAACATCATTAGTTCTTTTAAAATGAAAGGAAGTGGAAGCTCAGGTAACTGAGGTTAAGTAACTTGTCCAAAGTCACACATAGCTAATCAGTTGCAGAAATGAGGCTTTTATGAAAATGTGAAGGTCATTTTTGCTTCTCACCAGTTTAGTTAATCCTAACAGAATGTTAAATCAATACCTAATACATTAAATCAATGCAGAATAGAATAATGACTTGGATCCCATTATACACATTAACAATATACAACCTAACTTGGATGTTAAGTAAGTGGAATCATTTTATTTCCGTTCTCTCTTAAATGAGAGTAGGTTCTTTTCATTTTAGTTAAAAAACATTAATTCAGTCATTTACATAAACCCTGCCTAAATAGCAGAGGCACAGTTTGTGCATAATTGTGTCTTATTTACCAGGAGAGTGGATGATTGCTTTTTTAAATGCACACACTTCCTCAAATTTCTGTTTAGTTTCAAGTGAGAAAACTGCCTTAAGCCATTATTAGAAATTACTCTGACTCTCTCCAAGATGGAAAATGACTGTGTTGAAGGCTCTTCACACAGCAGCAGATTAACAGTTCCTGATAAACTGTCACGTCCAACTAGTTAGAACAACTGCTTCTTTTCAGGATGTTTCTTTTTTGCCTTTGCTACATGGCCTTGGCAGTAACATTTAGAAATTGATGTGTTCAGGAGACTGGGATACAGCCAATAATGTAATCTGTTCCTGTATAGTTGATCTTGAAAGCCTTGAAAATAAAGAACAAAATGATGAATAGGGAGTAACTTCTATTAGATAATCGTTAGCTAAAAATGAGCTTTCTACAGAGATTCTTAGTATCCTTAGAAAATCATTATAAGACTAAGAAGACAGGGCTGGATCCCTTATAATTCAGATATGCTGGAAAATTGCTTTTGTGTGTATTTGAATTCTTATTAAGCTCAGATTTTTTCAAAATTAGTTTTTATTATAGTAATGGTTAGCATCCATTCATTAATATAAACCACAAGCAAATCTGCTTAAGACTTTTCAGCAAACACATTTTCCTTCCACTTCCTCTGTGTTGCAAGTAAATTATTGTGGCATGTTATAAATCTTGACATAAAGGTGGAAATGAATATTTTTAAAAAATGTGTACTAGCTATTATTTATGTTATGGGGTATTTTTGTTATTGAAATCTGCAACCACTTCAGAAAGCTTCATTTTCTGACTAGAGATCTATGTATGGTAGTGTTCATTCCCTTTATCAAGGGAGTGTCACAATCAAAGATAAAATGACTAAAATCTAGATGAAACAAAGTTTTTAGTAGTATCTTATGTACATAGAACACAGTGCATTGTTCACCCTAGGTAGGCTGTAAATATTTATTTACCAGCCCTGGATCCCCTGATGTTTCATGAAAATATCCACCTGACCTTTGAAGTTAGCTTCCATTGTTTTCCCTGAACTGATATTAAGTTTTCAATTTGTCAGACTCTCCAGCTCATTTCATAAACAGGAGCTTATCATCTGAGTAGACAGGCAGGAAGAATCTCAAACAACAAATCCCATTAAAAACGTGTGTGTGTGCAATGCCTCCTAGTGCACTTTGGCATTATACAATAATTTAATAATGTGCATTGCCTTCCTGAAGCTGAGTCCTGAAGGAGTGGTAGCATCACATAGAAAAGAATAAACGACCAGACTGTTTCTGAATGTCTAGATCAGGTATGACAAGAGAAATCAGCATGGCAGAGTCCAAAGACAGAGTTGGTTTGATTTTGTCCAACAAATCAATGTAGACAAGAACCTGATTTAGTTTAGGTTAGCAACTTAACGGGAATATAACACTGAATCTGCTTATGCCCCAAGGTGAGCTTATAGGGTGAACTGTTATTCCAGTGAAGATGTATACATCAGTATTTTGCTTGATTCGAATGTATGTAAATAAGTAAGCCTTTGTCTTATTTTAAAAAAACCTTTTGCCTTGATTCTTTTGTTCTTATTTTAAGAATTATTAAAGTTTTCCAATTTTTCTGTGGCATTAATTATTAAGTCCCGTGATTGTGTTTAAAACAACGTTGCTTTTTGAAAGTAAAAGGGTAATAGTTGCATCACTCATATATGTTTGTGCTTTCAGCAACTGTCTATTATGTAGCCTACCCAATGTTTAGTGCTGTGGAGATGTTAAGTAAATTAGATACCTCTACTTCCCTGGAGGACCTCACAGTCCAGCTGGGGAGGCCAACCAATGACAGACACAGAACAGACAAAGGGACAGATTTTATGACAGAGCTCTGATTATTGGGTGGGAATTAACCAGGGGAAGGCAGAGAGGAGACGCTTGATCTGGAGAGTATGATGAACTAGGATCAATATGACAGTCTAGTGAAAATTAATTTCATTCATGTTGAGAAAGGTGCAGGATTGAAAAAAGCTCATCTGTTCATATTCCTGATTCCAAGTTCTCCAAGAGAAACACATCTATGTTTCTCATTTTGGGGTTAGAGAGATTTGGCCACTTATTATACCCCATTTCTAAGTACACTTCCCTATTTTCTCTTGCCCATATACTCCATAAGGGTTTGGCACCTCTTCTAAGATTCTTGACCTGCACAGTGTGGGAATAATGTGGCCAACTCTGGAGTGAACTAAAATCTACTTCAGATGTGAGGCTAATTTCTCAAGGTTAGCATTTAGACTTTGGCAGGGCCCTTTTTTTTTTTTTTTTTTTTTTTGGTTCTAAAAGTTATCAGTGTTTTCTTTGCTGAACTTGGCCCAAAATTTGCCACACTAAATGTACCAGGCAAAGCTGGCATCATGCAGTATGACTATGTACAGATGCTCCTTGACTTACAAGGGGGTTATATCCTGATAAACCTATCACAAGTTGAAAATATCATAAGCTAAAAATGCATTTAACACACATAACCTATTGAACATCAAAGTTTAGCCTAGCCTATCTTGTTTTTGCAACCTCAAACTCTTGGGCTTAAGTGATTCTCTTGCCTCAGCCTCCTGAGTAGCTGGGACTACAGGGGCCCACCACAACACCTGGCTTTTTTTTGTTGTTGTTGCAGTTGTCGTTGTTTTAGCTGACCCAGGCCAGGTTCGAACCCTCCAGCCTCCAGGTTCCTCCTCGAACCCTCCAGGATTCCATTCCTCCTCGAACCCTCCAGGATTTCCATTCCTCCTCGAACCCTCCAGGTTCGAACCCTCCAGTGTATGTGGCTGGCACCCTACCTGCTGAGCTACAGGCTAGCCTAGCGTATCTTAAAAGTGCTCTAAACACTTACATTAATTAGCTTACTGTTGGGCATAATTGTCTAACACACAGCCTTTTTTATAATAAAGTGTTGAATATCTCATGTAATTTACTGAATACTGTACTGAAAGTGAAAACCAGAACGGTTGTGTGGGTGCTAGAAGTACAATTTTTACAGCATTTGTGTCACTTTTGTACCATTGTAAAGTCAAAAACCTTAAGTTGAACCATCATAAGTCAGGGAACATTTGAATACCACCCATATCAATGATAAGTAAAAGCTAATTCCTATTTGTTGTTGAAATGTGTTTTTATTTGTTGATCTTTGCATCTTGACAGTAGCCAGGATTGAATCTCACGTGAATGTAAGTTAAGGGCGGACTAAACTGAGCATGTGTCTACAATCAGGCACTGAGCTTTCTCCATGCTACGGGAGGCAGCATGGAGGGAAATGCAGCCCTGTCCTGGGGGTCTGGAGATGCTGGTTTTGACTTTTGCAACAATATTAAGCTTGAACATTTTTTCCAGCTTAAATAAGTTGTTCTTTCCTTCTGGAACTCAGGTTGTATTGGGGTGAAAGTATAGGCTGGGGAAGGAAAAAGGAGGCAGAGGAAATGGATGGGGAGATGATGCTAACTTAACATTCACGGGAACTGATTGGGGTTTGATGAATTAAAAATAATGGACTTGATTCCACCCAAGACATTATACTTGTTCTGCTTAATTAACCGATCACATAAACTCATGCCTTGCTAATGATAATGCATTAGGAGATGCAGTTGCATTTGCTCAATCTATTTCAAAAGCCTGTTTACTCAACCATTTATAGCACATTTGATAAGTACTTTTTTTCTATAGAAGACTTTAAATAAAAGCCATCGAAAGTACATAAGCTCCCTGGACCCATGTACTTCCTCCCATCACACATCTCTTTCCTCAGAGACTGCTGACTGATGTTTCCATGGTATAAATGTGAATCAATGACCTGAAGAAATGGAGAGAAAATGGTTTCGAGGTATGTGCTGCAAGTTTTGTTTTCATTACAAGTAAGTCTTGACTTGCCCCTGCTATTTCTTTTTTATAAACCCTCAAGTATACCCTCAGTCTATGTACTGATTTCCATTCCGGATGATAAAATTTTAGTTTGATTTTCCAAATTTTAACCTTTGTCTCCCAAAACTTCATGAAGTTATTTTTCTGAGGAAAGACATAAAAGTAAAAAGGATATCCATGTAAATGTGGCCTATTTTTGGCCGAGTCTACATTAAGATTATTAACGTAGTCAGATATAGATGTAATTATCTTTTAAAATGTGGAGACAAAACATAGACATTTTTAGCCTGAAATAATTGAAAAAGCTGAAATTAGTGGATTAATCTTGGTGCAATTTCAAAATAATAAGGGAAAAAAATCACAGTCATTTTATTCTCTTGATTATTATTATTTTTTTGAGTCATAAGGGAGCCATCATTTCAAGAAGAAAGATTATGATAACTATAGTTTGGCTTTGGGTCATATTTTTGGCCATTTGTGATATAATCATATTTTCCAGCTCAAAAGTTTTGTATGGGGAAATTTAAATCTACTACTTTATTCTGAAGTACCCAAAACATTTTTGCTGTTGCTTTTTGCTTTTGATATTTTCCTAATTTTTATATGCTATCCTAGTCCTCCATTAGAGACCCTGGTTTTCCAGCACTTCTTTCTCTGAAAAATACATTGTCAGGAGGCAGAGGGGGGCCCTGCTCAAAATGGTCACTGATTTCTTCATTTTTTTTTCTCTGCTGTTCTCAAACTAAATGACTCTAAAGCTGGGTGGTGCACGTAGCTCAGTGAGTAGGGCACTGGCCACATGCACCCAGGCTGAGGGGTTTGAAACCAGCCTGGGCCAGCTAAACAACAATAACGACTGCAACCAAAAAAATAGCCAGGCATTGTGGCGGACGCCTGTAGTACCAGGCTGAGGCAAGAGAATTGCTTAAGCCCCAGAGTTTGAGGTTGCTGTGAGCTGTGACGCCACGGCACTCTACCGAAGACAACATAGTAAGACTCTATCTCAAAAATTAATAAATAAATAAATAAATGACTCTATAGCTTTAGGTCTACCTAATCTCTAAGTCTCCCCAGGCCAATGCAAATATATAAACTGTCCGTGAGTAGAGTTTCACAACAAAGCTTTTTGCACCATTTTTTTTCCCAGTTGTTGCTCTTCACCCTCTAGTGGGTCATGAAATCAATCTAGTGGGTCATGACCAGATCTTTTATTTTTGCTGTGATAGAATTAATAGAAAACATCAGCATGTACTGCAGCATAATAAGTATTGTAAGGGTAAGTACTGTTTCATGAAACTTGTTTCATTTGTTTGCATTTGTGTTTGTGTACTGATGTGGTAAATAAATTTCTTTTTCTTGGTCATAGTGGGGAAAAAAAGTGAAAATCCCGTACATCCCCTTTCATCCAGATTGCACCACTCAGCCTCTTTCTAGAAATTCTGGAGGGCCATGCAGGTTGGCCTGTTGGGTACTAGGAATCATGGCCAAAATCTCCTTTCTATTACTTATGTTGGCTCCTTAACAGTGGTGGTTTCTTGACTGTACTCCTGTCCATTTAGGAAACTGGTATTGGGTCTGTACTTCTTTATAGCCTGGTAGAAGGATTGGGGAACTTGAAGAGGAGGAAGATTGTCAGCCTCACCATTTGTTAGAACCTGATTCTACCTGTTTTGCTTTGGTGACATATTCTAAACTAGTTAAGGGAAATTAAGTTGATTAAGATGGGAAAGCATCTGAATTTGCATTTTTTGCATTTGTTTGTTTGTTTCTTTCTTTTTTTAATTGTTGGGGATTCATTGAGAGTGTAAAGAACCAGGTTACACTGCTTGCATGTGTTAGGTAAAGTCCCTGTTATAATTGTGTCTGGCCTCAGACCCCCCACCCTCCCCTCATTCCCTCTCTTGGCTCCCCGATTCCCCCACCCCCTGTCATGTACTAGTATCAGTTGTCCTCATACCAGATTTGAGTACACTGGATTCTTGCTTCTCCATTCTTGTGATGCTTTACTAAGAAGAATGTGTTTTAGTTCCATCCAGGTTAACACAATAGATGTAAAGTCACCATCTTTTTTAGTGGCTGAATAGTATTCATGGTATACATATACCACAGCTTGTTAATCCATTTCTGGATTGGTGGGCGTTTAGGTTGTTTCCACGATTTGGCAATTATAAATTGAGCAGCAATAAACAGTCTGGAAGATGCCAGTGGCAATTGCAACAACAAAAATAAACAAATGGGACTTAATTAAACTGAATATCTTCTGTACGGCTAAGGAGACAACAACCAAAGCAAATAGCCATCAGAATGGGAAATGATATTTACATATTATGAATTGGACAAAAGCTTGATAACTAGAATCTACAGAGAACTCAAATTAAGCAACATACAAAGATCCAATAATCCCTTATATTAATGGGCAAAAGAGAGGAATAGAAACTTCTCTGACAAAGACAGAAGAATGGCTAACAAACATATGAAAAAATGCTCACCATCCCTAATTATCAGAGAAATGCAAATCAAAACCCTGCTGAGATATCACCTAACCTCAGTGAGAATGGCCCACATCACATAATCTCAAAGACACTGATGCTGGCATGGATGTGGAGAGAAGGGAACACTTTTACACTATTGGTGGGACTGCAAACTAATACAACCTTTTTGGAAGGAAGTATGGAGAACCCTCAAAGAACTCAAACTAGACCTCCCATTTGATTCTGCAGTCCCATTACTGGGCATCTACCAAGAAGAAAAAATATCATTTTATTATAAGGCATTTTTTATTTTTTGAGAAAGAGTCTCACTTTTGCCCCAGCTAGAGTGCCATGTTGTCAACCTAGCCCCCAGAAACCTCAAACTCCTACATTCAAGTAATCTTCCTGCTTCAGCCTCCCTAGTAACTGAGACTACAGGTCCCCACCACCACACCTGGCTGCTTCTGCATTTTTTTAGAGTACATTTGGTGGCAGCAACATTCCCCAAACCCCTTGCCAGGAGTTTCACCCAATGGAAAGCAGCAACATTAAGGTGGAGGCTGACACACACATGGGTACTAGGTTCACCCAATGGAAAGCAGCAACATTAAGGTGGAGGCTGACACTTATACAGGTACTAGGAGGTCTCAGGGTCCAAGATCAGGAGTTGACCAAGGACACTCTTGGAATGGGGAGAGAGGCTTAGAACACTTATTTTAGTTCAGAGCACCCCAGCATGTGTTCAAACACCAAATGTGCTGAACCATACTTTGGATGCCATTTTCATCACTTACCAGCCCAAAGGTGACCTTGAAAATCACTGATATCAGTGTCTTTGCTTTATCCTTCTACAATACTGGGTAGATGGAAATCCTACCCTTATTAAGAAGGGACAAAGGAAATTTAACTTTCTCTCCCAAGTAACCCATTTCAGTCATATTTGTTGGTGATGATACCAATTAAGTATAAGATATTTGGACGAATGTGTGTGTGTTAGGGTTCGTTCTGACAGAGTGCATACGGATGGTTAGTAATGGTCTATCTGTGATTTCAGGGAAGTGGAGTGTCCAGTTTTCAGTGGTGACCCGTTTTTCCTAGCTGAGCAGCCTGGGACTAAGAGTGGAGTGCACTGCCTCACCCATGCTTTTCTGTCCCCCCTCCAAATAGTGCTCTGAAGATTTTGCTAAGAGGCATTAATGATAGAGGCAAACAGCGTGTGGCTGTGACTGGTGAAATTGTGTGTTTGTAAAAGGGGTTGAAATTGTGCAACTTGGGGCTGTAATTACATGAGGAAAAATGGGTAGTGCGCGTGTCATGTCTGTGTCTGCGTTTTTCTTTGTGAGCACTGAGCCAGATAACTGAAGTCTCTGAGTGGTTTGCAAGAAAACTGAGGATGAATATTGCCTCTAATTGCCTGGACCCCAGAGAGAAGCTGCTCCATGGGAGGGTAGAGTAATAGGGATTTAAGTTAGAACAGTTTTTTTTTTAAAGCAAATGCAGAAAAACACACAAGGTATAGCCCACTGGCCTCCATGCAACTGAGAGCTTAATTATGATTCAGTGCACGCTCCCTGCAGCACTCTCCTGCCCTGAGGTCAGCCTAATGACTGGAAATTCCGCAAAAGTAACAGCTACTGTCCCTTGGCCTATTTTAAAAATACCCCTAGGACATGCACACACTGTTTATACACACTCTGAATCAGGTTTGGGATAATATCAGTTTTCTAACAATGCCTTCCTTGTGGATAATGCTTGGTGGTTATGTGGGTCATCAAAGATGCTTAGAAGGATTCTTGAGTTACTTTTTTTTTTTTTAATGAGTTGTGTCTTTTCATTGGGTTCTTTCAGCCTACAAGCATCTCGATGCTGATCTTGATTTTACCCTTGGGGTGGGCTCTTCTGGAGCTGCCAGTGGAGGAGTAAGAATCCTTACAGTCCGCAGAGATTCTCTACCCTTCTTCACCTTCATTTTTTGGAGGAGTTCTCTACCTCTGTGGATTTGTTCTTATACTCTAGGTATGGATGGTAATTTTTCAAATTATAAGTTTCAACTCATAGACGGATCCTAAGGTTATCCTAGGCCATCACTCCTTCGGGCAGAGACTAGACTGCACAGTTTGTATAGGAGCTGGAGTAGATAGAAGATACCAGAATGTGTGCATTGTCCTTAATACAGCCAGGTATTATTTCTTGTAACCTTCGTTCCATTTATACACATAATCGTGTTCCCCTGTGTGTTGTCGGTCACAAGGTAAAGTGTATTTCTTACTGTGGGTCATATTCAAAAGGTCTAAAATCTACTTACCTAGGAGACCAAAACAAAATTTAAGTAAATACTGTCATTTTGACTTTTATTGCCATTCTTTGTTGTTTGCAGCAGTAGTAGAATCTTGGCATGTGTCAAATGCGCTTGAATTCTGCTGAGCAAATGGGCACTGGGCCCCTTATTACCTAGTAGGAGGGTAAAAATGCTCATTTAAATGCAACAAAGTGCAGGAGAAGGGGAGGAAGAAAAGAAAAGCAAACAGTGTAGGTGGAAAGTCTCAGCTCTTTGCAGTGAACAGGCATTTTCAAATACCAAGGATTCCCTTGTGTTAATGCCTTAGAGCATTTCCATACACGTAGAAGTGATATGCTCATTTGTAAACCAAATTATGATGTTGTGATATTAAAGCCCAGGACAGCGGGTGTTCAGAAAGCACACTGCTTATTCCAAGGGCCATGTGAGAGCCCAGTAAGTATTCTGTTTGCTGACAGCAGCCTCATTTCCGCTCCACTTTCCCCTGCTCCTGGCTGATCTGCCCACCTGCGTCTTCAGCTTGCTCCTCCCCAGACCCCTCATCACTTGAGGTGCCAAATCAGCACAGGTCCTTCACTCTTCATTACCCCTAACATGTCGCCTCTCACACAACCAGTAGCTGGAAACACGTGCCTCTAAACTGCCTCGGGGCTTGGGGCTCATGGCTTGACTCCCAGGACTTCCCTGGAGCTGTGGCTTTCTCCTCTTTTCCATGTACCCTGAGGGCTGGAAGAGGTCAACTCTTAAGTTCAAATTCTGGTTCCACTGCTTACTAACTCTGTGCCTTGGGCAAGTTGAGCTGCACTTTCATCATCTGTGAATGTGTGGGTGGTTTTGACCAGCCCATAGTCTTGTTGTGATGACAATGTGCAGTAATATGTGTAGGGTACTAGGCAGAAAGTAGCTCTTCTGTTCCTGATTGGTGCCGCCTCTTTCTGCTGTTACCTGCTTTATGTCTTCATAAAGGGCCATTTGAGCCCCTGCGGATTGAAGCTCTGCTTTTCTCTTGCTGTTTTCTCTCCCTGGAGCCTGGAGATCTCCATCCATTTGGCTGTGATCATACTCCCTGTCACCTGTCCAGACTGAGACTCTGGCAGTTGCAATTCATGGCTCTTGTGTTTTGGACCCCTGTGCTGGTTCCACCTGGAACATTCTAGGAGGTTGGTAAGACCTTTAGAGATACCCACTAGAGCCTCAGCTGCCAGCTGATCTCCCAGCACCTGTGTCACTATAAAGGCGAGTCTAATGTGGGCATCGGCCTCTTCTCCACCTCGTGTTTTTAGGAATGAGTCATCACAGCCAACCAAATCAGAAGGGAGTACCCTTTCCATACTTCCCCTTCATCCCTCTGATCTTCTTCTTCTACTTTTTTTTTGCAGTTTTGGCTGGGGCCAGGCTTGAAACTGCCATCCCCGGTATATGGGGCCGGTGCCCTACTCCTTGAGCCACAGGCGCCGCCCCAGATCCCTCTGATCTTCTATGTGAATGAATACTTTGAAAGTTTCTGCCTTGAAACTTATCATCTGATCTCGAACTGCTCATATATGTATGTTTAGATTTGAATTCACATTTTCACTATCATTACACATTAAAAATATTTTACATTTTTAAGCACTTTTAAAATTCTTCTCACATTCCAAGGTGAAATTCCCCCTGGAATTGAGTCTTGTTTCCACTTCTCAGTTACCTCATCTTGAGAAATCCACAGATTTCGGTTTCCTGTGAAATATTGCCTGCTAAGGAGGGGGACCTACAACGCCCACCAGAGGCTCCAATAAACTTCTTGGTATCCTCTCAATTTATACAAGTTGTTCTGGCATAAATTTTAGAATCAACACCTTTAATTCTCTGAAATGAATTATATGGACTCCCTACCTATGAAGTGACTGCTCTAAAATAAATATTCCTATATGTTAGCTGATTTATTACTGCTATTAAGTATTGGTTGATTTTAAAATTGCTAATATGGTCAAAATCTCTTTTATAGAAATTAGATGATATTGAATATTTTCGTGAGGCTTTTTGATGACTTTCCTGACTTCACTGGTTGTCACACCAAAGGTGGTTCAGCCAGGTGTTGTTTCTGTCTTGAATGGTTCTTATCAAGCATCGTCATGAATATTTAAGAATGTGTTCCCTGGTTAAGCAATCAAATTATACAAAAATAATCAGTTAAGGTTCCTGATGCAACTATGAGAAAGTACAAGCTAATTTGGCTTCTAATAAGGTAAAGCCAAATGTATCTAATGATTATGGGAACGCCTAGAAAAAGACCTACGTTCAGAAAAAGGTCATGCTAACTGGTAAACTAAGACACTTGACCAAGAACTGAATTTGTCTCCATTCTCACCGGGCCTTCATCGGTACTGACCCATCCTCACGCTTGGCTTAACCACTTATTGGGGAGCTCCAAGTTCCCACAGAGTGGTTACTGCTGAAGAAACTCAGTGCAGCCTCCAGCCAGCCCCGTCTCCTCTGTGTCAGCATGTGTACTCTGCACACATATATGACATTACAGACCCCAAAATTAGAACTAGTAAAGAAAAAGAAAACTAGTCTAGAAAAAGTAGAATAATGGACTATGACGGTCTGTCTAGAAGTTTCACAGTGGCCCACCTATAAATTTCTTGGTATACTCTCAATTTATACAAGTTGTCCTGGCGTAAATTTTAGTGTCAACACCTTTTATTCTTGAGCACCCTACAGTGAGCGGTTTTAGGCCTTCCAGGCTCTCGCCCGCGGTGCTGGCCTCTGCGACCTCCCTGGACAGGGACGCCCGGGCTCTGCCCTTTCCTCTTTGTTCCACTTCAGGTACCCTTCCTCTGCCTTAGCTCGGGTGGCCTTTCAATCTATTGCTATGCTTTGTAACTTGCTTTTAGCATCATGTGCCACTGCTCCAACTTACATCACCTTGAGCTGTTGACATCTATTTTTTTGCTCCTGAAATTGCTTCAATTCCTTTGTGGAATCTGATTTTGTACTAGCGGGAAATGTTTTCTTCTCTAGGCTGAACCAAGCCCACAAAATTTTCCCTTAGAAAATATGTTATTTGCATATCCTTGACACCTTATTTTTCCTTCGAAAAAGTAAAGAAGTATCAATGAAATAGTTAAGGGGAAAAATACATGTTAAAGACAGATTGTTAGCAAGTGTCTCAAAGTATTTCGTTCTTATCTCACTGCTCAAACACTTCCCAAATATTTAACGCATGAATTGCTGTTCATAAGTCCTGGGTTCACATTTATTATATCATTTCCTGTGGTTAACCATCATTTTATAGTACTGCATCTTCCTCTGAAGGAAATTTGAGTAATTAAATATATGGCTACCCATATTATTAGATTATGAATCAAATCATCTAAAATGGGTTTCCAACATTTTGGGGGATTTTTTTGGTGCTGTCCATTTAGAAGAAGCAGCGCTACTGGGCCCCACATTAAATATACAACAAAAGCTAATTAACAAAAAAGAGGGCTGTGCCTGTTTTTTGGGATATCGAACACCACATACAAATAGAAAAAGTCCTCCCCAAATCAGTATGTGGCCCATGCACCACAGGTGGGACCCCCCTTTCTAAGATGTATTAATAAATAATGTGACATGTAATATACACTATCATTAAACGTAGTTTTGTGAGAACACCTTTTACAAGACTATCGTTAGAGAGCCGTATCAACTTCCACCTCACAAGTTGCCCTGCTGTGGGATTTATTTTTTAATTTTGGGGTCTGTAATGTCACATATTTATCTTTGTCATCATATCTCCTGGAGCAGCGTCATAAAAGGACTCAGGTATACAACAATGCATGTCTTTTCCATATGTGGTTAAGGATCAAAATAACACCTTGATTAAAGTCAGAATTTTAAACTATCAATTACTTGATTTTCGACATTCTTTTGAAACATTCCATGTAATTTCTTCCAGAGCCGATTGCAGGTAGGTGCCCTGTAAAGACCTTTCTGTTGAATAGACATGGCATGTATGACCGTGGTCCCCTAAGGTGATACTGGACCTGAAAAACTCCTAGCACCCTATGTTGTCAATGATGCCTTTCCTTAGGAAGGGGTCCTCAAACTACGGCCTGCAGGCCACATGCAGCAGTGTGAATTGTATTTGTTCCCGTTTTGTTTTTTACTTCAAAATAAGATATGTGCAGTGTGCATAGGAATTTGTTCATAGTTTTTTTTTTAAACTATAGTTCGGCCCTCCAACGGTCTCAGGGACAGTGATTTGGCCCCCTGTTTCAAAAGTTTGAGAACGCCTGTCTTAGGGCATAGCCCAACACATTACTGTTTTGATGTCTTGATATATCTAGACGCACAAATCCTTACCATAGTGTTGTAACTGCCTGCAGCATTCAGCACAGTTACATGCTGTGCTGGTTGGCAGCCGAGGAGCCATCTCAGGGTGCAGTAGGCTCCCCCTCTAGGGGTGCACCTGCTCTGTGGTTGCATAAGGACAAAACTTCTAATGACACATTTCTCAGAATTTGTCCTTGCTGTTAAGCGAGGCATGACTGTACTCCATAGAATCCAATGTGCTTTTTACATGGCTAGGATAAACATTTCACTCATTCTCTCAACGCCCATTTCAGAACTTAAGTTTTAAAACCTCAGTACAGTTTATTTCATATGTAACCAAGTAAATTCTTCAACTTTGAAAGATAAGAACACTAACAGATGTGTATGTAAATATTTATGCTGTTCAATAAGTGGAAACACAAATTTGTGAGTCAAGCAATTTTCTTGAAATAAAAAGCCTTGATTATTTTCCATTCTCCCAGAACCAGAAAGGTTTAAGTTGCAATAAGCTAGTTTACATTTTAGTTTATATTTGTTCTAACAAAAGTCATTGCCATTTTGGTGGTTGTTCCCATTTCAACTATTAATCTCCTTATAAAAGTGTTTTTGTTTTATTTCTAGCTAAATGAAGCAATTTCTTACTCCTACATAAATTCTTATTGTTGAATCAAAACACGAAAGAGGGTTTTAATAATAACCAACAAGTTGTAACGGGTAGTAACTTGGGCCTAGTTATAGCAAGTAAAACCTTGCAGCAACAGGGAATAAAAATACTGACTTATGTTGGACTTCGTTTGTTGTTATTCTTGGACATTAAAATTGATGCTTTGATTTAATTATCAGAGAATGCTGGCCATTAATTATATCAATGAGCAATTCCCTTTAGAAACTTAGAAAAATTGTTTAGTGATTTAGCTTTGGCTATCTAGCTTATGGTTAGTTACAGGCAAGTGACCTCGCCAGGCCGTGAGCATTGGTGGGGAGACTGATTATCTCTAAGCCTTTAGACCCAGAGTTTAGAAATCCTTTTCTTTCTTTCTTTCTTTCTTTCTTTCTTTCTTTCTTTCTTTCTTTCTTTCTTTCTTTCTTTCTTTCTTTCTTCCTTCCTTCCTTCCTTCCTTCCTTCCTTCCTTCCTTCTTTCCTTCCCTCCCTCCCTTCCTTTCCTTCCTTCCTTCCTTCCTTCCTTCCTTCCTTCCTTCCTTCCCTCCCTCCCTCCCTTCCTTTCCTTCCTTCTTTCCCTTCCTTCCTTCCTTCCCTCCCTCCTTCCTTCCCTCCCTTCCTCCCTCCCTCCCTCCCTTCCTTTCCTTCCTTCCTTCCTTCCTTCCTTCCTTCCTTCCTTCCCTCCCTCCCTCCCTTCCTTTCCTTTCTCCCTTCCTTCCT
>CAUYRH010157040.1:0-82520 GCA_963574655.1 Perodicticus potto | reverse complement strand
ACATTTTGATCGTACTGTGAGAGATAGCCCTCATAGCATTTTCTTAATCACTATATAAAGACATTGATACTCTACATTTAATAAGTTTCACCAGTACCCTACTAAGATGCACCGTAGGTGTGATCCCACCCAATTGCCCTCACTCCACCCATCCTCCCCCCTCCCCACCCCTCCCTTTCCCTTTTCCCTGTATTCTTATTCTATAATTGGGTTTTAGCCTTCATATGAAAGCTAGAAATTAGCTCTATATTAGGGCTGAGTACATTGGATACTTTTTCTTCCATTCTTGAGATACTTTGCTAAGAAGAATATGTCCAGAAGAAAATTTGTTGAATTAAAACATCATCATTTGAAAACACTAATGAAATAATGAATCTAGGGAATAACAATCAATGTCTGTAAATTTGCACTATATAGTCAGAGTTGGCTTCATTGAGAAATTGCATTTGAATAGAGACTAGAAGACAGTAAGGGAGTTTACCATGTGATATCTGGGGGAAGAGTCTTCGAGGCAAAAGAAACAGCCAGTGCAGAGGACATCCAGTGAGACCCTGTGTTTTAGGAAGTAGTGAATAGAGGAAGTCGGTTTGAATCTGGAGTTTAGTTTTGTATGTTAATTTAGAGATATTTAAGGACATCCAAGTGAAGTTATTTTCTAAACAGTGGGTGTATAAACCTAACATTCTGGGACAGAAACAAAAATGTGCGAACTATCAACACATAGATGGTATTTATAATGGGAACTGCATTAAAATCACTAAAGGAAGAAAAATGGAAAGATGAAGTCAACCAGGACCGAATTTTGGAGAGAGATCCAGGGCAGAACAACAATATGCATTGTTATCTTTTATAAACTCTAAGAATATAAAATTCCTTGAGTGGAGGGATATTTGTCTTTTCTTTCCTTTCCCTTGATATAGCAGAAGTATATGGAGTTGTGCCTGGGTTAGCATGCATTCAGTAAATACATGTAGATGAGAAAAGTTAATAATATAACCTATATAATAACTAAATGTAAATATTATAAAAATCACAAGTTAAAAAGTGTATGTCTAATATATCTTCCTTTTTTAAGAGTCACTTTTTATTCTTTGACAGAAGAGATGACGAGAAAAATGACTCTCCCGTGAACACTTTCTAGATTTTCCTGTGAGACATAAAATCTAATCAAGCTATCCTTGGCCTCAAAATGCATCTGGCCTGCGTGTCATCATTGTGATACTGCTCTTTATAAACCACCAGTTCAATAACATGATTTGCCTGACGAATGTGTATTTCTGTTAACTTGTATTAAACATGAGGGTGATGGTGTGTTTTAGGGTGAATTCATTATGACAAGGTCTAGTAGTAACTTGTAGAAATTTAAAAATGAGTTTAGATGAATCTTCATTTAATGAATTCATGTATTTTTCTAACATCGGGGTAACAATTTTGCATATACTCCTACACACAAAAGAGGTTTAGATACTGACTACTATAAAATCAAATCTCTTTGATTTTTATTTCAACTTTCTCATTACTACATGGTATAATTCTTGTTTTTTTGTTTTTTTTCTTCTGAGACAGAGCCTCAAGCTGTCACCCTGGGTAGAGTGCCGTGGCATTACAGCTCACAGCAACCTCTAATTCATGGGCTCAAGCGAGTCTTCTGCCTCTGTGCCCCAAGTACCTGTGACTACAGGTGCCCATTACAATGCCTGGCCATTTTTTTGTTGCAGCCGTCATTGTTTATTTGGCAGGCCTGGGCTGGATTCGAACCCCCCAGCTCAGGTGTACATGGCTGGTGCCTTAGCCACTTGAGCCACAGGTGCCAAGCCTAATTCTTGGTTTTTTAAAACTTGCCTCATGTTGCCCAATTTCTAGTCCCTTTATCCATACAAAAATAAATTCATATGGAAAAGATAAAAAGTGTAAAACAAATATGTGAACATTGCATTTCTCAACAAAACTACTTAAATCTATCTGTAGAAAAAGCAGACATAAAAATATCTGAGGGAGAAGAATAGAGATTAATTTTTTCATAAGTAATTCATACTTTCCTTAATTCTTGTAATTACTATATGTATTTGTGATTTTTTTCTAAAAAGGCTGAATTTTGTTCTTTCAAAAAAATAAATGGCATCATTTATGAATTCAACATAAATAATTTGTGAAACACATCATATTTTTTGGTAGCATTCCAGATATCAAACAACTCAATAAGACCTACTAAAAGTAGGCCTCATGAGGACAGAGATTTTTGTCAGCTTTTATGACTATTGAATCTCGATGCCCTTAGAGCAGTGCCTGGAATGTATTCTAGTAGGCAATCAATAAATAAATCATTATCGAATAAATTTTGAACTGGGTCCATAAAATAGCTTTCTTTAAACCAGTTTGTGATCAGATTCTGTGATTCAATTAAAGTCCCCAGAGGTCAAACTACCTTTATATTGAGTAGTATTTTAACTTAGGATATCTAGAGAAAGAGATAATAAGTGTTATTGAGGGTATTTAGATGAAAAAAATATAACTTTGCTAATATTTAAGGATAGATGATAATTTAAATTAAAAATGTTATTTAAAGAAAAAGCAAACTTGTTCTATGGAGTTATAAAAGTCAAACAAATGCATTAAAGACATAGAAACAGATCACATGTTGGAAAAGAAGATTCAAGGCCCTAAAGCTATAAGAAAAACTCTAATATTGGATCAGGTTTTAGTCAAAAACACAATAAGATATTATGGTGCAGCAACTTCATTGATGGTATAAATGAACAAGTTTATAGCATAAGCCTTATGTATTTTGAGCTTTAAGCTCTGTAAAATGGAACTTGCTGTTGGTTTATGTGATGTTTTGATATTCATTAAAGATTTTCATTATTACAAAAAATAGAATTTTAAAATATGATATAATACCTCTAAATACCAACACCCTTATTATACAAAAGAAAATATTTTTTATCTATTACCGTAAATACCAAGGTACCAATTCTTACCAACTGAAATGCCCTTAAAATTCTTTTAACTAGATGGTCTTGACCTTTCAAAAAGCCAAGAGTAAAATAAAGATTCTATTGCTTTAGAAAAATATTTCAAGTGTCTATTTAAAATGATATGGATTATTCCTCAAGATTTGATTTTTTTCAATAAATAATGAAATATATACTATGCATGTTTTTTTCACTGTTGTTGATTTACACTTTATTATATCTGATATAAGAATAGCTACTCCTCCTAATGTTTTCTTCTTCTTTTTTTTTTTTTTTTCTGAGACAGAGTCTAACTATTTTGCCCTTGGTAGAGTGCTGTGGCATCACAGTTCATAGCAACTTTGATCTCTTGGGCTTAAGTGATTCTCTTGTCTCAGTCTCCCAAGTAGCTACGACTAGGTGCCAGCCACAATGCCCAGCTAATTTTTTTTGTTAAAGTTTTCATTGTTAGCTAACCCAGGCCGGATTTGAACCCGCCAGCCTGGGTGTATGTGGCCGGTGCCCTACCCACTGAGATATCACTGCCCTACATTTTCATAGAATATTTTTTCTAATATTTTTCCTTGAGTCTAAGAGAATATTTATGACTCAAATAATTTCTTAGAAACAGCAGATATTTGGATTATTGTTTTTTATCCATTCTGCTGATCTATGTTATTTAAGTGAGGCATTTGGACTATTTATGTTCAAGGTTATTATTGATATGTGAGGTTCTGTACCCATCATCATGTTGATTTCTACTGAGTTGCTTTGTTTTCACACTTCTGTTAGTGCTTTATAAGGACTATGATTTTTCACTTTTGTCTGTTTTTACACTTGAGGGTACAATATTGTTTATTTCCATTGTTCTGTTCAATGGGTATCAATTTTTCTATTTGATGCATAGAGCACTTTTAAGGATTTCTTACAGGGAAGGTGTAGAAGTGACAAATTCCTATAGTGTTTGCTTGTCTGGAGAAGAGATTGTTTCTCCTTAATTTAAGAATCTTAGTTTTGAAGGAAACAAAATTATTGGCTTACAGTTATTCTGTTTCAGAAACTAAAGATAGGATCCCATTTCCTTCTGTCTTGTTTGTTTGATTCTGAAGTCTGCCATTAGTCTCATGAGTTTTCCTTTTTAAGTTACTTGATGTAACTTTCATATCAGGGTTTGGTTTTTTTTCTTCACTTTAACTTGAGCAACCCAGATGACTACATGTCTTGGAGATGTCTTATTTGAAATGAATCATCTTCTTCTCCCTCAGGGATTCCTTTAGTTCGTATGTTTGGTAATCTTACATAGTTGTGTCATCTCAAAAACTTTCTTCATTCTTCTTAATTACTTTTTCTTTATTTTTTCTTTCTTTCTTTATTTTTTGGTAGAGACAGAGTCTCACTTTGTCGCCCTCTGTAGAGTGCTGTGGTGTCACAGCTCACAGCAACCTCCAGCTCTTGGGCTTAAGTGATTCTCTTGCCTCAGCCTCCTGACTAGCTGGGACTATAGGGGCCCACCACAATGCCCAGCTATTTTTTTGTTGCAATTTGGCTGGGGCCGAGTTTGAACCCACCACCCTCAGCATATGGGGCCAGCACCCTACTCACTGAGCCACAGGTGCTACCCATTTTCTTTATTTTTGAATGACAAAATTAATTCAAAAGCCTGTCTCCTGTCAGGGTCCCACCCCAAGAACACCCTCTGCTGAGACCTGTGGAAACTGGTGGCGATCGAATGAAGAAATATAGAGTTAGATGCAACAATAAAGAAAGACAAGAGACATAGAGTAGAATTAAAAGTGGGAGCTCAGAGGTCCATTGCCCATCGTGGGATTCCGGCAATGGCCCAGAGTGTTTGCTCCACTCTGCTTTTATTGAAGTCTAGTTACCCAGAGGGTAAGATGAGGGAGGGAACAAAGATATCAGCAATTTCTCAGGTTGATCATATCAGCTTCTATGGTTATTAATATTAACCTTAAGGGTAGTCTTCAGAAATCTGAAATCTGAGCCTTGGATAGGGAGAGCCTCCTGCTTGAGGTCACACACACACACACAGATTTCTAGGGAGGTGTTAAGCTCCACTAGTTCTCTGTGGAGTAAAACACCAGGAGTGTTAATCTCCTCTGAGGGATCAGTGGGAGGGAGGCATTTTCCTCCCATCACCACCACAGAGGATCTTCCTCTGTGACAAGGGATATAAGCTCTTCTGCCATATCTCAGAGCTTGAGCTACTCCCTTGGTCTCTGCCCCAGGCAAATGCAAATCTCCACAATGTATCTGCTTTGCCTGTTTAATGGGCAGGAAACACCCTAGAAAATGTATCTTTTCCAGAACCTGCCATAATCTCTTCTATGTCCATTATTCTCCTCAGAGTGCTCACATACCCAGGAGGTTGTTTGTAAGCTGGTTCCCCAACAGGCTAGAATCTCAGAAAAAGCTTGCTAGCAATGGCTAGCATAAACATAAAGTAGCTGACTTTTTTGTTGTTGTTGTTCTGACTCACTAGGCTTAATTTTTAGTTTTCCTCTTTTTCTGGGGGTACTTTCCCTTTCCTAAGAATGGGGTCTTCAGTCTCCATTCTCCCAGCAGTCTCCAAGCTCTGAATATACTTCTTATGCTTGGTCTAGTCTGCAATTACAACCTTCCATTGTATTTTCTACTTTTCTAAATGATTCTTTCATTTCCAGAAGTTCTGTTATGTCCTTTTTTAACACTATCTCTTTAGGGAATTTCTTATTCAAGTTCTTTTTTTTTTTTTTTTTTTTTTAGTTTACTTGTTTTACTTTTCATCTTTATCAATTCCATTCAGATTATTTGTGATCCGTATCTTAGATTCCATATCTGAAAATTCAGTAATCTTTTTGGTTGGAGGCCATTGTTGGAAAGCTAGTATGATTCTTCATGGGTGTTGACACACGATGCTTTTCAGTATCTACAGAGCTCTTATGCTGATTCCTTTTCATCTGGAACCTCTTCCCTCAGCTCAAAGCAGATAGATTTATGATTCACCTGCTCTTCTCTGCCAAGAATTCTGCTCAGCAGAGAGGGTTAGAAGTACTCTGTTGGCTCACGCAGTTAGGCACCCAATGTCATGTCACTGGAAATTTGGGTTCGCTGGAACTAAGATCCCTGGGGAAGTGAGTAGAAACCATTTGTGGCAAACTAGGTGAGGTAATTTTCCTGTTCTCATGCCCCTGGATCACATGCTTGAGTCATGGGCAGACCCAACCAAGACTGATCTGGGAAGTGTGTGCTCATGGCTCCTTGGGTTCAGAAGGTGACTGTGATAGTGTGGGGTGGGGTGCTCTATGCTCAAAAAAAAAAAAAAAATGCTCAAGCAGAAGAGCAGATGCCCTGCAAACCTGCCACAGGAAGGGTGGGCCTTTCTTGACAAGATGAACAGAGTCCGGCAGATGTGGGACACATATCTCCCTCTCTCTGTAATGACAGAGGCCTCTGTCCTTTTAAGGAACAGAAATGCCTGGATTTCCAGCTTCCACCTTGGCTCAGTTAAGCAGAGGTTGTGGGGGCAGCTCAGTTCATTCTGTATGAGGTTAACAGGGTGTGGGTTGTGGTGAAATGCTTCCGTGGGGGAGGTATGGCTGTATCTGGGAGTTGCTTCCAATTAGAAAAGTTACCTTGCAGAAGGGACAGGCAGCTTGCAGCCTCAGGAGCAGCCTGCTATGCCCACCCTCCCTCAGAGGAGGTGGTGGCTTTTCCCCTTGAGGAATATGTAAGCATTATTTGCTGCTTCTTTTTAGTAGGAGAGGCTGTGTGCCAAGCCCAATAGAGGTGGAAACCTCGGTGTGACAGGTGCTGTGTCTCAGGTGGCACAGCTGCTCCAATGTGCCCTGGCTCACAAGCCCGCTGTGGAGCCTTCAAACTTCTAAGAAGAATTAGCCAGCCTGGATGTAATAGGCCCTTTGACAGAGACAGGGGAGCCACTCACAGATGACCTGACTAAAGGGACCCAGTGGAACTCTTGTCAGTCCCAAGTGGAAACAGCCTGCATAGGGGTGACAGGTGCTCTGATATAGGTGGGGCAGTACTCCCAGGGGTCCTGGCTTTATGGTTCTCTGTAGAACATTCAACAGCTCCGAGCAGAAACAGCTTGACATCCACAGCTGCCTCACTGTGGCAGTGTGTGACGGAAAGACCACAAAAGGTGGAGAGCCCCTCCACTGGAGAGGGGCAATTTCAGATTCTGAGCCATAGTGCACAGAAGTGTGCATTCCACTTTCCTCTGTCCTGAAAAGCATTCACTGCCCTTCCCAGCCCCGTGGAGCAGCGGACCTCCCTGTTTGTAGTTTAGGAACACTGCTCCTTCCCAAAGCTCCCCATTCCTGTGGGGTTGTCACAGGACAAAGGCACTGGACAATGTCTGTGTGGGATCCAGATGCAGGGAGTCGGAGGGACTGAGACTCTCCCCACCATCTGGCCTGTGTGCTGCAATACGGTAAGTGTCAAGCATGTGATGTCCTTGTACTAAAGCGTGTAATCATTTTTTCTTTAAGGACTTTGTCACGGAAAAGATATGAGGCATTAAAATCTAGTCATTATTTCTAATGTTTCTTAATGCATTCTGGAGGCATTTCACAGTAACATTAGGCTTACTAGAGACTTCTGTGCGAAGAACAAAATTTATCCATTTTTTAATCCATATTTTCTCTTTGAATTTTTTCTTGCTGTAATAAAGGTCTGCTTGAGAGGCAGCATATCACCGACGTTAAGGGCCTGGACTGTTGGCCTAGGTTGTAGGTGTTTCCTTCTTGACTTTGCAGAGGATGAGCACTGAGAGCCCGGGCCTGTTACCTATTATCTCTATCTTCTGCGCTTACTCTATTTTTATGCCATAATTTTCTTATTTATTGATTGATTGATTTTTTATTTTTTTTGACAGTTTTTGGCTGGGGCTGGGTTTGAACCTGCCATCTCTGGCATATGGGGCCGGCGCCCTACTCCTTTGAGCCTCAGGCACCGCCCAATTTTCTCATTTATAAAATGGGAATAATAACAGTACTTACCTATTAGGATTGTCTTAAGAATTAAATGTGTAAATATTTGGGAATCAAACTAAAAAAAAAGGTCTGGCACATAGAAAATACTCAATTACTGGAAATTAATCATCTTTCTACAATTACTGGTAGCTCAGATAATCCAAAAAGGAAAGTTCTTTAATGCAGTTTTCTTTCTCCTCCATGAAATTTCATAAATTATGCTATAAATTGCAACATCAAACATAATTCTAAATTACAGTGTTGTTACCAAATACACAAGTCTTTACTTTTATTTGTTTTGTCCTTTAGCTCAGGCTTCATGTACTACAGTTCCAGATCAAAACTCATGCTATCTTCACTTAAACAGGAAATATTGTCAAGAAAAAAAAAGATGAAAAAAAAATCCCCATCATTCCCTAAAATAACCGGGATAAAGAGTGTATCAGATGTAGAACCCACATCTAATTCGTCTACAAGTGCAATGACAAAGAAACAAAGAGACAATAGCACGCTTCTGACATTTTGTGTATAACAGCTTTAAAAGCGTCAATTTCTTAGGTGTCATTATATGTCTTTCATCATGAGCAGCTTTGGAGTTGAATTTAAATTACTCAAATACCTTCGAATAAATGTAGATATTTTTCCTTTGTCTGCTGGCATCTCGCTATCAAAACTTTTGATGCCGCTGAGGGAAGAAGCCATTGGCTTGATGCTGACAAACGTAATAAATGCAGAGCTTCCCCAAACTCCTCCGGCTTCATTCACAAACCTCCGTGATTATACTGCATCAAGTGCAATTTCATTTGGGGAAATTTTTTCGTTATTATAAAACTGTGGATATGTTTTAATGTGTCTATTTTGCATCAAAAGTATTGAAGCCTTGTAGAAATACTGTCAACTTTCTCAAAGTGTAAGGTTTTAAACTGAAAAGTTTTTGCCCTTTTTCTTATGGTGATTAGATGATTACTTTAAATATTCATTTATTTACTGAAGCATCACAGGATGTTCATTGGCGACCAAAGACTCAAGCTTTAGTTGTTACAAAGAGGAATGGAGTAAACAGCCCCTAGGAATTTGATCTAATTCTTATTCAATCTCTCTCTTCCTTCTTCCATTCTTGCTTTTCTTTTTCTATTAGACTAGAAATAATGATGAATGGAGACTGCACACTCCAATATGGTGCAGGTGAAACAAGCACATGTATCTGACTTATTGGAACAATAGCCACAATTCTGATTATTTCCCATTAAAAAAGTAGAATACATAAGTCCGCAAATACCAATAAACTACTTTAGGACAAAGTGGGCCTTCGGCTAAAAAAGACAGGTGAAATATTTTTTTCTGTTGGTCTATGGGACGTATAATTTAACAAAAAGCTAGGCTGTGATTAAACAAAATTGAGAACAAAGCATAGTATTTAAATAAGTAGATACATTGGTGACATCAAATATAAAATTTTAATGTTGCTATTTTGGTGAATCAATCTCATGTTTAATGTCAATAACTACTAAATGCCTTTAAATGTGTGTTTCCTTTTTATTGTTACTTTAGGGCTTAGATCTACCTTTTCATTTATTCATTTTTAGGCTATTTCTCTCTATTACTTCTCTGTTTCCTTTTTAGTTGCTGCTTCTGTGTTGGTAAATTAAGTAGCTTTCAAAATTCCACTGGGTTTTTTATACTGTTTGGGGGTGTATCTCCTTTTACAGATATTTTAATGGTCTCTTTAAAAATTATATCACTCACAATCAACTAATAGCATCAATTTTTCAGTTTGAGTAAAAGTGTACAAATCTTAGCTCCCTTCCATAGTTTTATTCAGCATCATTTATAATATAATGTCTTTAAATGTTTTCTACATACATTGAGAATCACACTTGATAATCTTGTAATTTTTGCTTTAAGCATCAAACACAAGATTATATAATAACTATTTTATTTACTAATGTTTAAAACGATAAAATAAGGAATCTTTCATTATTCCCTTTCTCTTTAGAGAACTTCGTTTAGTTAATCTTTCTGGTTAGGTGTTTTGGTGATAAATTCTATCATTTTTCCTTCGTCTTAGAATGTATTATTTCCCCTTTATTTCTGAAGAATATTTTCACTGAATATAAAATTTTTTGTTGATGGTTTCTTTCTTTTAGCATTTGAAATATATTATATGACTCTGTCTTGCCATCATAGTTTTTAGTGAGAATTATGCTGTCATTCAAATAGGTTTCCTATTAAAAATAGATGTAATTGCTTTCTCTGTGTAGATTTTTTTATTTGTACTATTATTTAAAAGTTTAACTATAATGTCTGACATAGATTTCTTTAGATTTATCCATTAGGAAGTTCATCATCTCCTTGAATACGTAGATTTATGTCTTTTGCAATGGTTAGCAGGAAATGTTCAACTATTACTTCTTTGAATATCTTTTTAAGCACACACACTTTCCCCTGACCTATCATTGCTGGAGTTGGGAAGATATTTCCTCACTCTGACTTTTCTATCCACTTTTCTAAGTCTTTTAATATACCTTTTATGGACAGTACACAGGGGTTATTGCTGCTCTTTGTGGCAGGATTACTGAAAAGTCCATCCATGACACCTTGTCCAGAAACTGCTGTCTTTTTATTAAAGTCTTCTTTTATAATTGTACTTAATTTTTTCTTTTTAGATTGTGCCATTCAAAATCAGTTAAATAACTTTTCTAGTGTTAGAACAGTTTTAGATTTTTAGAAAGGTTCTGAAGTTGACACAGGCAGTTCCTGTTATGGACTGAACGGTTGAGTCAATCCCAGAATCTGTGGAATCCGTGCCATCTCCTAGTGTGATGGTGGGAGGAGTGGGGTTTGGGGAAGGTAGTTGGGATTAGATGAGGTCATGAAGCAGAACCCTTATGAATGGTATGAGGATGTTGCTACAGGTCCCCAGAGATCTTGCTTCCTCTCTCTGCCAAAGAAGGACACAGGCAGAAGACTGCTTTTTTTAATAAAAGAACGTACACCCTCACCAGACACCAAGGATGCACGCCCTTTGATCTTGAATTTCCCAGCTCCTCAACTGTGAGAAATAAATGTTTTTAAGCCACTTAGTTTATGGGATTTTGTTATGGTTTCCCAACCTAACACAACTCCCATATATCCCACACTCGATTTCCCCCTTTATTAATAACTAACTTTTATAAAAGGAAATTGTCATAATCAATGAGCCAATGGTGAAAAATTATTATAAATTAAGTGCACGTTTTATTCAAATTTTCCTTTTTTAAAAAAAAGCTATGGCCCATTTTTAAATTTTAGAATCCAATCCAGGATATTACCTTACATTTAGGGAAGATTTCTCAACAATTCATGCCCTCAATTTTTCTTTTTTTAAAACGTTATTCTTGATTCAATTTTGAAGTGTAATTTGTTAGATACAGACAAATTTTGCATTTTTCTTCCTTCAACACTTTAAAAACTTGAGTATATTATCCTTTTTACTTTCACAGCTTCTGATGAAAGTCCATTCTGATAGGTGAGTTTTCCCTTTCCTTTATCGTATTTCTTGATTTTCTGTCTTTGAAGTTTATTTTTGCAATTTGAAGATGGTATGCTGTCATGTAGATTTTTTGTATTTATATTCTGTGGTGTTCTTTGGTCTTCTTAGATCAGTATTTTTGTATTTATAATTAATTTTGTAATGTTCTCAGCCATTATTACTTCAAAGAATTATTTCAATCTGTTCTTTCTTTCTGGTTCTCTCTCTCCTTTTTTGTGTTCCAATTAAGCATTTGTTATATATATATACATATATACTTTTTTGTGTGTGTGATCACCATGTGTCTTGAAGATGTCTGCCTCTTGTCTTTTGCCTCTTTGCAGTTCATTTTGGGAGGTTCCTATTAACCTACATTCCAGCTGATTTATTCTTTTCTTAGTCACATCAACCTACTGATGAATCCATTATAGGGATTCTTCATTTCTGATACAGAGTGTTGGGTGTCTAGAGTCTGCTTCTGATTCTTAGGGTTTCTCCTTGCTTACATTACCCATCTATTTAGGCATTCTGTCTACTTTTTCTAATAGAACCCTATACACATGAATCATAGTTATATTAAATTCTCTTATATGATATTTCCAATGTCTGTGTCAAATCTGACTCTAGTTCTGAACGCTTGCCTTTTTTTCTTAAATTATGTTTCTTCTTACCTTTTAGCATGCTTTGCAATTTTTGCTGCAAACCTGTTGGGTATAGGAACTGAAGTAAGTAAGCCTTTTGCGTGAGGATTTATGATGACATGATACGATTTGGTCTGTGTCTGTTGTTTAATTGCAGGTATCAGAGAATTCAACTTCCTTTTATGTAGCTAATTTTACCTTCCTTCTTGTCTTTGCAATTCTGTAAGTGTCCTCCTCAAAGAGTCTGTGTCTTTCAGCTCTTCTGGCTGCAATCTTCTGTTATCATACTGGAGCCCTGTTCAGTTAATGGAGAATTGTGAGGGAGAGAAATCATTTTTAATCATATGGTCAAAGCTAAACCTTTAGCGGCCCATGTTTCTGGGCTTTTACATGTGTTTCTCTTTATGGTATATCTTCTCTTCCTCTCTTCAGTGAAGACAGGCTGGGCAGGCCTACAGCTGGGAGAAGGCTCTGGCAAAGTCTTTTCCTAGGAAAGTGGTCATTCGTATGAAAATTGGTGGGGCTACACCTATGGTGCATCTTAGAAGGGTACAGGCAAAACTTACTAAATGCAGAATACAAGTGTCTTCATACAATAACTAAGAAAATGCCATGAAGGCTGTTTGATGAAAATATTTCAGATTGTATATGAAACCAGCACATTGTACCCCTTGATTGCACTAATGTACACAACTATAATTTAATAAAAAATAAAAAAAAAAGAAAATGTCCTGCCAGTATTTTACAATAATGATCTTCCCCTCTTACTGCCAGTGACAGAAAGGGATCTTTCTCAGATCTTCATTGTGGGAACCTGGTAGAGCTGTTGCATGGTAAGTCTAGACAAGTTCTGGGTTCCCACAAGACTGCAGGCTACAGTATTTTCTCACTTCATGCCAGGCTGCTCTAAACTTTCAGGAATTCATCCAACTACCATGTAAACGTTCCTGTGATATATGTGCTTTGCTCCAAGCAAGCCGATCTCTGAGAGAACTCCATTTGAATTCACCTATCTCTTTAGATTCTGGGGTGACAGTGGCCCTAGCAATATTAATTTAATAAGTTGAAAAAATGTCATGGATTTTTAGCATGTTCTAATATTTCTGTTAATTTAAAAAATCAGAAATGTTGACTTTTAAGCTCTTTATATGTCAGAAGTGAAACTGAAAGTTAATTATTTTATGCACTTGATAGAAACGAAAATCATCATTATGTTCAAATCTACTGGGAAGTAATTTATGAAATTAAAAATGCTAAAAAAAGTGATTCCTATTTATTAGCTTAAATAGCTAATGAACCACATGGTTTTTTAGTATGTAGTATGTTCTAAATGTTGTGATGGGTATTATATAGTTAAAGAATCTGAAGTGGCTGAACTGGATCTTGTAGGAATTTTATTGTATGGCCTGTTAGGTAAATTTATTGACAAATATCTGTGATGTAGTGAGTTATATTTTGTGATATGTTTGTACTGATGATGTATATGTGTCTGTGTGTGTGTGTGTGTATATATATATATATATATATATATATATATATATATATATGCATGTGTATATGTACATGTTTCTTCCAGTTTACCAGAATTTGATAAGAAATGTCATAAATACTTTGGAAAGTTGATTTCCTACCATGGTGATAAAACATACATTTACAGAAAAACAAATCAACAACACAGAAAATATCCATAATCATCCTCCTTTATTCTTTTGAAACTTGAATAGTTTAAGTTATGATCAGGCAAACTGATTAGCAAATAAATAAAATTCAGCAGAATGAGTAAATAAGCAGTGTAAAGTTAAGTCAAATTGATTGTTTTTATATTAATTGGGAAATAATCAACATGATTGAAGAATTGTACGTTTATTAATCCTGTGCTTCTGTGTTGTAGTTTACAAAACAATGTAAATAATTTATTTTTTCATTTTTTATTTAATTCAGACTTAGAAATTTTGTACTCAATGTTTCTAAGGTTTTAATTAGTACTTTGTGTCAGCATAAATGACCTCCTCTTGATTCTTATACTTCCCCAAATTGCATAATAATCTGTCCCTCTTAAATGAAAGAAAGTCCTTCTAAGAAATATGAGCTCATGACCTGCCATTGTTCTTTTCAAGCTGCGGTGACCTTCTTGGCTCATCATTCATTTAATAAAATGAACTCTCTTTTATGGAGGTGCTGAGTCTCTATGTTTACAAAATCAGTGACCTTTTCTCTCAAAATAACAGTGTTTTTACAAGTCTAGACCTCTTAAAACTAAAATTGGTTGAATTTTGTGGGTTTTGCATCTTTTCTATTTTGTGGGGTCTGCACCTTTTCTAAATTGTAAGAGAATAACATCAACAACCAGTGCTACCCTTATCTTAAAATTTTGCCACATTATATGAAAGCTCAAAGTACATTTTCATTCAATTTTTTGGGTTGCATTAAATGAAAAATAATTCATTGTTTGTCAGAGAGCACCACTTATTAAGTGCATACTTCATATCCCAGGAGGATTGGCAGTGAATCTTTCTTAGACTATTGATACTTTCCAAGCATGTTATGCAGACAAGAGATGGATGCTTGTTCTACAGCATATAGACAGACACATACGGATGTCTTGTATGTTTCTTTTTTAACTTGTTTGTCATATGGTGAAAACACTGATAATAATATTTCAAATGTTTTTTATCACAGATTTATCTTCTAGGCCAAAATTGTTATCAAAATCATGTGTGCTTTAGGTAGTAAAAGCAATATTAATCTACAATATTCTTTGCATCTCCCACTGACAATATTTTTAGTTCCTAGTTGCTTAAAAAGTAAGCTGTCTTCAAATGTGTTCATGTCAATGTAAACATTGTGGTTTGCAATTCCTGTATCCATCAAGTGTCTGATAAGGCTGCCCTGATAATCACATGCTCAACTGGTAGCATCCTTCCAAAACGTCATGAATACATAGAGATAAAATGAATATAACATACATATTATATTCTCACACAATATATTAGATTTTGCTCAATTGTAATTATTAATAATTTCAAAAATTTTAGAGAAAGAAGCAATGTCAGGGACATTATGCAAAACATTAACATTTACTCTAGGAAAGCATTGTATTATTTTGTTCTTAGTAAAGTTAATTTCCTAACTTTTTTTTTCGATTTCCTAAGTCAACCCACACTCATGGAGAAGTACGTCCAAGTTAGAATTATTACTGAATGGGAAACTGGAATTAAAACTTTGCTTAGATGACATAACAAGCAGAATATATGCATATGGATAAGTGAGCAGTAGCCATAAATTTGTCTTCTAAAAAAAAAAGAAATTCTTAGGCAATAAGAACAGCTATTGTTAGTGAACATTTAATAAGACCCCGTTTCATGCGGTAACATCTCAGAACCTCTGTATGTTTTTGATACTATTATTAGCCTATTTGTAGATGAAGAAGTGAGGTTTACAGAACATTCTATAACCTGTCCAATTGCCACAGATGTGGGAATTAAAGAACAGGGTTTTTAAGTCACTATTCTTGCATGAGGAGTTCAGAGTCATACTCCCTGTTCAACTGCTCATACTTACTAGGTGTGGGCCAGGCACGGTGGCTCATGCCTATAATCCCAGCTCTGTGGGAGGCTGAGGCAGGAGGATTACTTGAGCTCAGGAGTTTGAGGATTATCTGAGTGAGAGGGAGACACTGACTCATGAAAAAAAATAGAAAAACCCAGGCAGGCACCGCAGTGAGTGCCTGTAATCCCAGCGGCTATGGAAGCTGAGGCAGCAGGATGCCCACAGCCTGAGTCTGAGGTTGCAGTGAGCCATTGCACTCTGCTCAGGGCATAGGGTGTGACTCTGTCTCAACAACAACAAAAAAGAAAATTACTATGTGTGAAATATTTTCCTATTTCTTTTTCATCACTTCACATAACTTCGTGGACTAAAGCCAACTGGGACATTATTTTTCCATTTATAGAGACAAGAAAACCAAAGTGCATGAAGGTTAAATAAATTGTGCCAAATACATCCCACTAGTGAGTAATAAGAATGTGGCTCTGATTTTTACCCTGTAGTCTTTGCTCTTAACCTTTGTAGTGTCCATCTTTATATAAGTTGTTCTTTATTCCTTGAAGACTCTATATGAGAGTCCTTTTAGCCTTTAAAATAAAATAGCACTTGATTCCCCATAGTATGATGACTATAATGACCCACTTGCCTCTTAGTTTAATTTTTCAACTATCTGTTGAAGCTAAGAATGTTTTACAATTTAGATTTAATTATTTATTTTTATGAGTTATTTTCAACTATTTTCATTCTCTTAATAAGATAATGGCTGGTTGTGACAATAAATAATAATTCAAGTAATACTACTATAACAAAACAAAAATTCAAGTAATATTATACTGAGTTATTATTTGTGTTATTAATTTTTAATAGGAATAGTTTTGTTACACAAGCATTTTAATGTGATAGATACATGTTAAATGATATACAGTAGAAATAAAATAATGTGAATAAGTTTGAACTGGCCTAGGTGTTGAAAAGCCTTATTGTAAGCATTAATAAACTTTTGAAAGATAAATTGTCATTTTTTTTTGTACTCTAATACAGTTTCTGGAATAAATGTTAGTGACTAAAATAGTGAGTGGAGTTCATGGATTTAAGTGTGATGGAGTGGAACAAACTAAGAATAGGGTTGTCACCCGCAAGAGAAATATTTTGGAATGTTATTGATTATAGTTTCCAGAGCAACAACAATTTATACATCATTTATTATTACTTGCAACATTTTTTATTACCTGTATGTCAAATAAATGGAAAGGTTCATCTAACTGAGAAGTTGACGGCATGAGAGTACGCCACAATTGCACTAGATTCTATCACAATTTACAGTAAAGATCGCCTCTGAATGTGAGAATCAGGGAGCGTTCTGCAGCAGAAGAATGTGCTGGCGATAGTGTTACAAAATAGAATTTATATTCCATATCTACTTCATGTAAGTATTGATTATTTGAAAGATATCTTTTGTAACACAGTCTTGGGATCTGACTTGTCTTCTTCCCATTGCTTTTAAACTAGCTTGATCCCAGGAGGCAAAGTATCTTCTAGGAAAATCAGTGAGAGAAAAACTGAAAGTGAAACTTATACCACCACACTGACTTTCCTGATGCCTACACTGCCGTGCTTCTGCAGGTTAGAGTGCAGAGACCACCATTTAGAAGCTGAGATATTTTCTATGATAGCCCAACAGAGTGGAAAGTGGGTGGCTTTCCAAGTCAAATCAGATATGTTAAAGAGGCGTAGAATTGTAGTCCTTTACTTCAACACTGCATGCCCAATGATGATCTGTTTGAATTTTCTATCTTTAAGAGAGTGTGATCCTCATCACATTTGTTCTGGTGTGGATACACACATTAGAAATACAGAATCCTGGGGCTGGGTGTAGGCATCAACTGCATCAGACCCCCGACTCCATCCGATCTCACGTCTCTGCCTTTCCTCACCTCTCCCGTCTTTTGGACTTCATTTCTCAATTTCCCACCATTTCCACTCAGGTCGACTCTCCCTCTTTGCACAGGGTCATAAGAGGACACTTACGTGCTGGTATGCAACAGAACATAATTTAGAATAAAATTCACTATGCTTTTAGTCCAGTCTGTGGGGTTAACATGAAAGATTACTTCTAAAACAATTCCTCAATTCATAAGTACTTACTGAATGACTTTCTACATTCATGATCAGAGCTGTTCCTAAATATGAGTTTCGTTTCTTACATGCATACAATAAACACCTGAATAATGTAATAACAATCCTGCTAGTTAGTTTATGGATAAGTTTCAAAATGAGTGGTACAGACAGTATTCTAAAAAAAAAAAAACAAAAACAAAAACGGAATCCTAGACCCAATCTCCCTTCTGTAGAAGGAGAAAAATGAATGTGAAATCTCAGAATATCTATTTTAATCAGCACCTGTGGTAATACCTGTGTTGACTTAGAGTTGAGAACTGAGGCCATAATGGCTTTAAAATCACATTTTAAAACAGGGATTAGAGTAGAGGTTCTGTTGAATACCCTCTCCAAACATTAGTCTCCCTTATATAACTGTAGAAATGATATTTATTCAAAACTATTCTTTTAAATGTCAGATGAGATAATGGGTAAGAAGTGTATGTAGACAGGAGTGTAGCATGTAAATAATCAAGGAAGTTCAATATTATGACTATAATCATTTAGAGCTACAAGAAAGCCGTAAAAATGTTGGTCTTCATTTAAACAAAAGGCTTGAATCATGTTACAGAGTGTGTTTATCTCATGGGTAGCACAAGAGCTTCCATCATATGCATTTCTTTGCAATAGTTGTTTTTTGATTCATTCCCCTCTCCCCTTATATGCTGCTGATTAAACCTTGAAATCAATCTACAGCTTATTCACCTCTATCCATTCCTGCTACCTCAGTGTCCTAATCCATGCCAACTTGCCTTTTACCTGAAATCATGCAATAATTCCTAATGAAAAGCATTCACACTCTTTAAAACACAACACTGATTGAGGTAGTTCCCTACTTACATAAAACTATTTTTTAAAATGTCATAATTTATTTTAAAAACCCTTTAATAATGCATATAAGTACAGTTCTTTGCCTGTTCCTCCAGTCCCATCTTAAAATTAACTAACTAACTAAATAAACAAATAAATAAAAACATGAATCAACAGAAACAAAACTTGTGTTCTTCAGGTCTGCTTCCCAGACGTTCTATGCTTCTTTCTTCAAACAGACTCGGTTCCCTTTTCCCACAGTCATGTATACAGACCAATTATTTTTATTATGAGTTCTGACTAATAATCCCTTGAGGTTTCCTAGCTGCCTCTGTCTACATTGCTGGCCTTTGTTGAAGTCATTGATTCAAGGAAACCTGCCCTAATTTCAACCCAAGTTAAATTCTCCTGAATTCCTTCCATTTTTTTCTACCAGGAATCTAGATGTTATTTTTTCTACCAAACCTTTATGACCTTTAAATATATATTAATTGTTTATATTTCTTGATAGTTTGTTTAATGCCCTTTTCCACCATAACACTGTAATTTCCACAAAGGCATGTGATCTGTTCGACTTCTTTTTCACTAATCCCCAGGGCAACCATACCAATGAAAATGATAGACATTCATTACATGATTCTCATCTGAATAAATTGTTAAAAAATTCAGATACTCCTTTTTGCATATATTCGATACTTAACAAGTTGGTACTTTTTAAATTTAAAACTGATAGTTTTAAGGGATGTATTTATACATACATTTTATTTTTGTCCTTGGGAAGAAAATGTGGCAGCACAACACTATTGCTATTATTTTAATGAAAAGCCAGGAAACAGGTAGAATGTTCAGATCTTCAGCTTTATGCTCTCCTTTGGGCAACACTCTTTTAGTTGTTGACAGCATAAAATTGGTTCAGCACTCTCGTCTTCTTTCTGCCGATTATTTCTATGGATAAATCAGCAGGACTGAATAATTCTTTCCTTTAGCAAGTACTGTGGGACAAGTAATCCAATTACTCCAGGGGCTTTTATGACATTAAGTGAGGCAATTCAAGAAATCACTAACAATATCCACTTTTAAGATCTTAAAGTATCTTATAGTTAAGGCTTAACTGCTTTGCTTTTTTACTGTCTCTTTTTTTCCTTTGGTTTCTTTCATTTTTTGGAATTTAATTGTATAGCCATTTTCAAGGTAGGGTAAAATTATTAGTGCCTTTAGGTGATTATTTCAATGAAATAATCCATGAACTTTTATAATTCTAGTGACAAAGAATTGGCTGTGGACCCCTGTCTTCTAAGATAATCAAGCAGAGTATGTGTCAAGTATTTTGCACAAATTGTTTTATTAAATCTTGAAATAGTTCCAAACATTGGATATTATTATTCACATTTGATAGATGACAAAAATAAATCTTAAAGGTTACTTTTCATGCTCAATAAACTCAGCATAATTAATTACTTCATTCATGTTTTTCATTTACTAACTCATACAAAATACAAAATTCATATAAGTAAATAAAACAAAGGATTCTCTCAATTAATAGGGGAAGATTGTATGCCCAAATAATAAACAAAATGATTATATTCATGTAATAAGTATTAGAGTTAAAAAGTAACAAATATAAATAATATATTGATGGATGCAGTAGAACCTCCGTAGTTGACCACCTTCCTATATTGACCAACTCTTTAAGTTGACCTAATTACTTGTCTGGACATGCACTGCATGCACATGTCCATACACTAGGCCTAGTTTCTTATGTTGGCTATGTCTGTATGTAGACCAGTTTGTTACAGTCCCTTAGGTGATCAACTTCCAGACTTTCTATGCTACATGAGTGAGTGAAAGGAAGAGAAAATGGGCTATTTCAGATATTGCATTAAGGACAACAATCTCTAAATCCTTTGCATTCAAAAATAGTTTTCAGTGTAAACAAGATAATGAACTGTGAAATTACTCAACTTACTGGTTTCCAGAATGAGAAATGGCAAGGAGGAAATCATTATGACCATATGATCAATTTCAATTTAATAAATTATTGAATAAAATTCAGCATTCCTTGATCATAAAAACTCTCAAAAACTTGAGATAGAAAGAATTTACCTCAACAGGAAAAAAGTCACATATGCAAGACCCATTGCTAGTATCATGCTAAATGAGGAAAAGTTGAAATCCTTTCCTCTAAGATCTGGAATAAGTTAAGGAGGCTCACTCACACTAATATTATTCAACATAGTACTGGAAGTTCTAGGTAAAATGATTAGAAAAGAGAAAGAAATAAAGAGCATTCAATTTGGAAAGGAAATGACGTGTTATTTTTGTTTACCAATGATACTATCCTATATAAGAAGAAACCTAAAGGTTTCACAAAAAAACTATTAGAACTGATAAAATCAATAAAGTTGCAGGATTCAAAATCAATATGTAAAAATCAGTAGCATTTCTATATGTCAACAGTAAGCAATTTGAAAAACCCAACAAATTAATACCATTTATGATAGCTATAGATAAAAGAAAAGGAACAGAAATAAACTTATTGAAACAACTGAAATATCTCTACAGTGAAAATTATAAACCATTGATGAAAGATTGAAGTGGACACAAGAAAAATCAAAAGAAATTCCATGCTCACAGATGGAAAGAATCAATATTGGTCAAATGTTCATATTAGCCAAAGCAATCTACAGATTCAACTCAATCCTCACCTAAATACCAATGGCCTTCTTCACAGAAATAGAAAAAAAAATTCTATATTGGATATGGGACCACAAAAGACCCAGAAGAGCTAAAGATCCCCTAAGCCACAAGAAAAAAACCCAGAAGAGTCATATTACCTGACTTCAAATTATACTATAAAGTTGTAGTAACCAAAACAGCATGGTACTGGCGTTAAAATAGACACATAGTTCAGTGGACTAGACTAGTGCACCCAGAAATAAATCCCAATGGCATCAATAGCAACATGTCTTCTATAAGAAAGACATAGTGGGAAAAGGACAATGTCTTCAATAAATGGTTCAGGGAAAACTGGATATCTGTACGCAAAAGGATGAAAGTAAACCTTTATCTTTTGCCATATACAAAAATAAAATAAACGTGAATTAAAGGTTTAAATCTAATACCTAAATCTGTAAAAATACTATAGAGAAACATTGAAGAAATGCTATAAGACATTGATGTGGGCAAAAAGCATAGGCAACCAAAGTGAAATTGGACAAATGGGTTCACATCAAACTATCAGTATTCTACATAGTAAAGCAAAAATCAACAAAGTGAAGACACAACCCACAGAATGTGAGAAAATATTTGCAAACTCTCCATCTGATAAGAAATGAGAATTTGAACTAGAGTTGTTAGAGCTACAACTCAATAAAGACATATTACATAATTTGATTAAAAATAAGCAAAGGATTTGAATGGACATCTCTCAAAAAACAAAAACAAAAACAAAACAAAGACATACTAATGACCAAGAGATATTGGAAAAAATTCTCAACATCACTACTCATCAGAAAAATGCAAATAAAAACTACAATGAAATACTATTTAACCCAGTTAAAATAGCTTTTATCAAAAAGACAGGTAATGCTGAGCAATGGAGTACAAACTAAAACCAAAACTACCATTTGACCCAGTAATTCCACTGCTGGATATAGAAATAGAATTCAAAGGAGTAGAATTCAGGATAGTATAAAAAATATGCATTCCCACATTTATTGCCATACTATCACTACAGCCAAGAGTTGGGATCAACCTAAATATACATCAATGGATGAATGAAGAAATTTTGATACATATACATATACATAATGGAATATTATATAATATTATAATTTTTTTTGTATAGGGCAAGAGATAAAAAAAAAGAGAAAAAAGAGTGAAATGCTGCCATTTGCAACAACATGGGTAGAACTGGAGAACATTATGTTAAAAGAAATAAACCAAGCACAGAAAGACAAATTTTGCACATTCTCACTCATTTTGGGGGGCTAAATATTAAAAAATGATTGGTATCCTGGAGACAGAGAGTAGAATGATGGTTACTAGAACCTAGGAAGAGTAGCAGAAAGGGGACTGATACAGTGGAATAGTTAATAAATGTGACAATATAGTTAGATAGATAGAATGGACAACATTTAATAGAATAACAAAGTGACTATAATCAACAGTAAGAGTATATTTTAAAATAACTAGAAGAATAGAACTGGAATGCTCCTAGCACAAAGAAATCATAAATGTGATTTATCTCTTGCCATATATTGCCCTGATTTGATTAATTTACATTGTCTTCTTGACACCCCAATTACCCTGTTTTGATTAATTTACATTGTCTGCTTGTATAAAAACTACATATGTACCAGAACAAGACATACAACTATTACATACCCATAATAATTGAAATTATTTTTAAAAAGGAAACAACAGATAATAGAAACAAATGGAAAAATACCCTATGCTCATCAATCAGAAGAATCAGTATTGTTAAAATGACCATATTGCCGAAAGCAATGTACAGATTCAATGCAAAACCTGTCAAAATACCATTATTTTTTACAGAATAAGAAAAACAATTCTAAAGTTCATAGGAAACTAAAAACTAGCTAAGTAGTCAAAGGAACCTAAGCAGAAGTTTAAATCTGGATGCATCGTATTCCCAGACTTCAAACTATACTGCAGGGCTCTCATAACCAAAAGAGCAATGATACAAAAATGGCCACATAAATAATGGCACAGAATAGAACACCCCAAAATAAAGTACAACCAACTGAACTTTGAAAATTATCTATGTCCACTCTGCAACACAGTGTTATGCAACTGTATGCTATTTATACAACAGAATAAGGTTTACCTGATCCTTATGTTATTTTATAACCTAGGACTTGAGATTGCTTGAAGATAGTGTGAACTATGGATATCACATGCATAAATGCTAAATTTACTTCACAGGTGTAAAGTTCAACACCTAGTGGAACTAGTGAAAGATGTTTGGATTAATTGAAGGGTACATGGTACACTGGAGACTCCACTGGCCACCCAGATGCAGGAGATTCTGCTTTCGTGCCGAAAAACCAAAGAAACAATGAAAATGAAACTGTGGACAATGTGAGGGTGTTCAGCACGCCCCCTGGGTGAAAGGCTCAAATACAACTAGTACTTTGTCTTAGGTATGAAAACAATGTAAACTAAACATTTGTACACTCATATTTATCTGAAATTAAAAAGTGCAGAGTTCACATAGGCAGATATGACATTTCAAGAAGATACTGGAAATGCAGACTTTTAAACTGTGGTGCCCTCCATCTCATATTATTTCAACCAATTAAAAAAAATTGTCAACTTAGACTTTGCCTCACAAACACAAGCAATGTGGTCTAATTGTATGTACCTTCATACCAATCAGAAAGAAAGAAAATATATCAACACCTTATTAACATAGCTCTGAGCCAGTTTTTCATGGATATGCTCTTGTACTATTGTATCATCTTATGGATGATTACATTTTTATTTTGTTTTATTTTTAGTGTTTAGTCAGCGGTCTAATGAATGAATCACAGTGTATGAAGGATGGGGAGGGTTGTCTAAGGTAAAATAGTACCTCTTTGGGAGAAAGCTCAAAGACCTTTGAATAAAAAGCAAGGGGATAATTAAAAGGAGAAAGCACTTTATATTACATACTTAATTCCTTCCCTTATAATAAAGGCAATTCTATCTTTATCCACAGCCCTGCTTCCTAAAGCCCCAAGGAAAACATCTCTGAGCTTGTGTGGGTATTGAACCTTATCATTGGCTTGCAAAAGCATTAGCCTTTGGCAAAAAGGGAGGAGTGAGAATTAAATCTTCAAAATAGCTTCAATTATAGCAGCAGGATTAATATGTAGTATTTCTCTCTAGGTTCTCACAAGATCTGTTGCTTTTTTTTTCCATGAAATTTTAAAGTCTCTGTCTGTCTTCCCTTCAGAGAACTGCTTTATCCTTAATTAGAACTGAGAGAGCTTTAGAAGTCTGCAGTTCAGATTATATGGTTTGAGTCTTTTCATTTAAGAATTTAAGCTCATCCTGCCACGTATCTGATTTTGTTTCAAGATTGGTGATCTGAGAGGCATAAGCAATTATTTCTAAGTGTCTGGATCATTTTTTTATATGATTTGTAACTATGTCTCCTTGACCAACTACATGGAGATTCAGATATGTTTGTCAATGAGAAGACTGCAAGAAGTTTACTTGAAATTCATGATACTCTTAAAAAAAAAAAAAGATGAAATCATTAAACATCTGATAAAACTACATTACTTGGTCTGCAGGTACTGAGTACCTTGAAAGTTACCCCTCCCCCTAAATAATGATATTCAATGGGTGGAAGTAATATTTGGCTATGAAACCAAATATAATGAGTTCAGACAGTTAGGTGGGCATACAGAATTCAGGGCACTTCGGTACAAATTCCACATCATCCATTAACCTTGAAAAAGTCACTTACTATCTTACCAAGTTCATACTTTTCCTTTTGTTTTTTTTTTAAAGAAACCTCTCCAGATTTCTTTTTAGTCCTATAATTCTGCCTTTCCTGAGTACCTTATTACTAAATAAAATGTTGTAATTGTTAAATCCTTGATCAAAGGAATTAAAAAAGATGTGCACCAAAATCTTTGATCTACAAGTTACTACCACTATAGTCTTGGAAAAAATGATCTTATAACTCCAAGCCTCATCTTCGTATCCATAAAATTTAGAATTAGAGTTTTTCCTACTTCAGAGACTACTAGGAAGGTTACATTAAAAAGAAAAAAAAAGTACTTTATGTGGGACAAAACTACAACAGGGAATTTACCTAACAACACAAGCGTTGTAACCTAATCATTGATACCCTTATATTAATCTAAGATTTAAAAAATCTAAAAAAAAAAAAAAAAGAGTATTCTGCAAACTATAATCCTCATGGAGCCAGGTCTTTCAAAGTTTTTTGCTATTGATGTGTCAAATACAAGCATAGTTGGAAAGTCAATATGTAATCCTAAAAAAAATTGAGTTAATTCGTGTTATTTATTGTTTTTCTTAAACTCTGGAAGATAGTTTTGTTTGTGTATATGTGTATGCACACACATTCTATTTTTTAATCTTACCTACCAGCAGTATGTCCGATTAAAGTCAACAGCAGCTTAATATTACAAATTGTCGTGAGAGTCAATACCCTTATTAAGAAGAGAAAAGCCATTCCACATAAAAAAAAATCACTTCTTTTTGGAAACAAATCCATGTACTTTCTGAGCACAGCACTTCCTAAGCTTCCTATGCCTTGCCCAGGCATACTTGCTGTCAGCTCTCTTTTATCCTCCCAATCATATATGTTTACCAGAGCTCAAGGTCACTTTCTCACATCTATGACATAATAATTCCTGTAATTTTTGTTCTCTTCCTTCTAAATCCTGCCCAAGAGCCATAATCACAGGTGCACGATTTGCCAGATTATTTATCAGGCCGGGGTTGAGAAAAAGTCCTTCTCTCACTTCCTAGAATGACCTTCAATTTCTTTCAAAACCATGTCTTGAAGTTCAATTTAAAGGAAAAAAATCTCCTAAGTTTATGTCATTTGCTCCCCCATTTCTTCTATTTAGTTAACTTTGCTATGTACTGGATATTCTCTGGGGGTGGGGAGGAAATGAATCCAGTCAGCATGATCTTTATAATATGACCCTTTCTCTTGTTTTAAGAAACTTACAAGCTTGCACCATCTCTCATTTTAGTTCCTCTAACATAATGACAAGATTCTGAAAATCTTGAATTTGTGAAAATGTTCCACATTCAGCTAAGAATTATCAACTAAGTCAAAATGCCACCTCCACCCAGGTTTTAATGCTGCTAAACCCATAATTTCCTGCTTTCTATTTCTTGTTACATTTCAAGCTCATGTCTATGGGAAACTTTTTAAAAAATTATACAAGTCCCTTACTTATATTTGTACAAAACTGTAAATGCAACCTTTTCCAAATACTATTCATCTTTTCATCTCTCTCTATCACATTGATTGCTAATGTTCTCATACATTTATTTCCAATATTACAAAAGGGAAAAAAGCAACATTCTTGTTCACCAGTGCTGTTCATTATGAGAATGCAAATGGCCTAAAAAAAATAGTTTTGACGCACTGTTGCACTCAATAACCACTGATTTCAACTGGTATACTGCGGCGTACTGGTCATCAGTTAAATCATTTTTGACAAACCTTAAAAGCAATATAAGTATATTCTTCTTTTTAACTCTTTTTTCCTGATCAACATAATTTAAGTGTGCTGTGAAGTTTAACTATAGGTTCAGATGTGCCGTGACATAAAAAGGGTTGAAAAACACCGATCTGGATAAATGACAACTAAGTAATGTGCCCTGCAGTGCACAGAAGCTAGGAAAGTTACTCTAGAGAATCAATGTGGTGTTGAACTGTCCCAACTTCTTTATTCTTCTTTAATTTGAGAGTAGAAAGAAACACAGAGACAGTGTAGAGATTCATATGTTAACAATTTCCTTCTCTTACATATTCTTTTTAATTGTCTAGATAACAAAGTTATTACCACAACTCAGTTAATAATATTGGGAGGAAGCAAAGCACAAGAAGCAATTTGCATTTTGGAAAAAAATTGAAAAATAAAGTAAAACACATGATCCAGAATGAAATGAATCAGACATAGTTTCCATTTTATTCAACACTTATTCAACCTCATTTTGTGAAAAAAAAAACAGCCTCCAAAATAACAATAAATGTGCAAATAGAAAGAGATAAATTCATCTTTTCCATGTCTCCTTATGATCAAATATGTTATTCATAAATTATGTGAGGATGTATAAACTATAAAGGGTGTATAAATATTGAATAAAATGGTAGAACATAGTATGCACATATAAGGTATGGAACTTACACTCACGGTTTTTATTATGGTGTATTGAGGAGAAAAGACACACAGGGTGCCCTTAAAGTCTGACTTTAAGGATCCAACTATCAAAATTAGCAATAGCGCACCATTTAAAATAGTTGCACACAAACTTTATGGACACCCTGTATGTACATAAAAATACGAAAATTTCTGTCAGTCAACATGGAAATGATAACTATTCCAAAAGAAGGTGGAATTAGCTGTATTTAAGGTAATTTAGCTGTTTGGCTTCCTAGTGATACCGGAATTTCAAGTTCTTGGTCTCGGGGATTTGAAGAATAAATCCGCGGACCACAGATCAGTGGTTAAGACAGAACAAGAATACAAAAACACTAAAGCTCCCAGTAGAGAGAGAGAACTCAAGTTGGGAGAGAAAAGCTCTCTCCCTTTCTCTCCCGGTCTCTCCCCGTCTCCCCGTTCGGGCTCTTAGTCTAGGGGTGTATATAGGTGCATGGGTTCCCTCTATATGAGGCCAGGAAAAGAATGGACACTGTCCCTTCTGTCGGAGCAAGGTAAATGAATGTATTAATGAATGGATACAGTCCTTCTGCAGGGGCAAGGTGAATGAATGTATCAATGAATGGACACAGTCCCTTTCCCTGGGCCAAGGTGAATGAATGTATTAATGAATGGACACAGTCTCTTCAGCAGGGCAAGGTGAATGAACGCATTAATGAATGGACACGGGCTCTTCCCCTGGGGCAAGGTGAATGAATGTATTAATGAATGGACACAGTCTCTTCAGTAGGGCAAGGTGAACGAATGTATTAATGAATGGACACAGTCCATTCACGAATTGAGGCCTAGGAAACTTACATGAAATTGGCCCAGGCATAAGAAATAGGGGTTCTTTATTCAGTCATAAGTGCAAAGGGAAGGAGGAACCAAGGCGCCGGTGTCTCCTCAGCAGTTGTCCAGCCCTTTTGGCTATTGGAGCCTCTGGTGGGGGTCGGAGCCCCACCCCCTGCCCTTCCTCCATCTGGCTGGTTCCTCTGCGGCTGCCGCAACACTGACACCGCCAAGGAGGAGGCGGCAGGTCCTCCAGCTCAGCTCAGCTCAGCTGAGCTGGCTGGGGCGCCACCTGTCCTGTATCACTAGCAAGGTACTTGGGCTGCTTAAACACTTAGAAATGCTAATGGTATTAAAACAGTGGTTGGCAACTTGTTCAGCAAAAGGCCAGTTTATGCACATTTCTTTTTGTTTTATGGGCCATAGATACAAATCTATTGAACATATAATATTTGCTATTATAAAGCTAAAGCAGCCATGGCATAAACAATTTAGTATGGCAATCTTCCAATAAAACCTTTTTATGGACATCAAATTTTGAATTTTATATCATTTTCACATACTATGAATTGTTAGTGTTCTTTCGATTATTTTCCAATCATTTAAAAATGAAAAAGTAGGGTGGCACCTATGCTCAGTGGGTAGGGCGCCGGCCCCATATATGCAAGGTGGTGGGTTCAAACCCGCCCTGGCCAAACTGCAACAAAAAAATAGCTGGGCTTTGTGGCAGGCACCTGTAGTCCCAGTTATTCAGGAGGCTGAGACAAGAGAATCAGCTAAGCCTAGGAGTTGGAGGTTGCTGTGAGCTGTGATGCCACTGCACTCTACCAAGGGCAACAAAGTTAGACTGTCTCTAAAAAAAAAAAAAATTGAAAAACTAGTAGTGAGCTAGATTTAGTTTATGAACCACATAGTTTGTCTATTCCTGAATTAGAACATGAGTATCCAAGTGGAGTGGTTTGACAATTTCTTCATTCTAAAAAAGTTCTTTTGTGTTGCAAGGATTGTAACTGATGACAGATTCTGTTCCTGTTTGGTAGAATGGAAGCCTTTTGAGAAATATGTTATATGTAAAACTTACATATATCTTTTTGTAACTTGTACTTTGTCCATAAGATTTTTAAAAATATTGTTATTTATGTGTTGTCTACTGCCCTTGCTGTATTCTCTCTCCTTCAATGATGTTTTAAATATTTTAAGGTCATTTATCTCTCTCCTTTTATTACCCACCTCTGGCCCAAATATTTTTTGTATCTTCAAATTTTCTAGCCAAAGTTAAAAAATTAGATAGATAGGATGGTGTCTGTGGCTCAAAGGAGTAGGACACTGGCCCCATATACTGGAGGTGGTGGCCAGCCCCAGCCAAAAACTGCCAAAAAAAAAAAAATTAGAAAGATCATCCAACAGTAGCTACACAAATCGAAATTAAATTTCATAGAAAATAAGAATATGCTATTTAACAAAGTTTTTAGGGATCTATCAGTCTAAAGTATTATACACTACAATAAATAGACTTGATCTCCAATGTCTTTGAACAGTACTTTTCTATCAAAGTTTTATTATTTTTAACTCATAAATCTGTGGGTAAACTTTATGTGCTATTTTTGATCTCATTTAGAAGACAGATTGAATATGATATGGTATTTTGCTCTTAACAAAGCATACGTCTTCTCTCTTTTTCTGGCTCCTCCCTCCTTCATACTTGAATTATTTTGTTCACATGGTAGATGAACCATTTTACAAAGAAGGACGCCATTTCTAGCTAGTTGAAATCATTCCAAGACATATATTCTCAAGGAAATTTTACCAGACAGACCTCTTCCCACACGAGAGCAGTGGGAGTAAAAATTAACAACTGTTGTCTCCGAAGAAGCAAACAAGTTACAAGGTTGGTTAAGACAACTAAGAGATGAATAGCTTAGGACTATTTATAGATGCACATAGGAGGTTATACATTTCATAAATTCCTTATAAATAAATATTTTCAAATATAGAATTCTAATTCCATTCAACATAGCCTTAAAAGTGAGGTACTTAAATCAATGATATTTCTATTTTTGTAATAGTATATACCATAGAAAAATTTATGTTACAAAAAATATTTCCTGACATTACCGATGTTTCTGGGAAGAAAATATTTTTTAGAAATTTATGAAGACACAGATTCAATTTTTCTAAAGTCCTGATTAGAATAAATAATAACTCACTGTTAAGCAGATCTCATGGGGTAAATAAAATATATTTTTCAAAAGTTAACCAATACAGTGACTTTAGCAAAACAGAAAAGATATCAACCCAGTCAATCACTTACATATTTTGTTCTTTAAATAGAAGAATATTCTTCTATAGAGAAGTATTTTCCTCTATGTGTATCTAAGAATTTATGACTAGGTCAGGAAGTATGTGTGAGAGATTTTCTTTTACTTTTTGTAATCTTGATTTTATATTTACATTATGTAAAGAGAATGTTTTACTCCATTCTGGCTACCATATCAAAATAGCTTTGATGGGGTACCTTACATACAACAGAAATTATTTCTCAGAATATTAGAGGCTAGTAATTTTAGGATCAAGGCACTGGTAGACTTGATGTTCAGTGAAGGCCCACTTTTTGAATCATTGACAGTATCTTCTCACTGGGTCCTTACATTGTAGCAGGTAATATCTCCTGTTTCTACAGCCCCTCATACAGGCATAAATCCCATTTAAGAGAGCTCCACCCTTATGATGTAATTACCTTTTAAGGGCCCCACTTACTAATACTGTTAACACTATAGAATAATTTTTAAAATATGAATTTTAAAGGGCATAAACATTCAGATTATAGCAGATAATTTTGTATTATGAAGAGAATATAATTTTGATTTGATAGTCCCAACACATAACTCACAAAATTCCAAGTATTTTATAAACATTCTTTTAATTTGAAGTATAATCTTTAAGCTTTCTGATTCATAAAAACCTGTGAATCTTATAAAATGGCATGTAGTACCATGTATAAAAAATTGATTAAGCACTACACCTAAAATTTTTCAGTAAACATAAAGATCCCAGGTGATTAATATACACATCACATTTGGGAACCATGACTCTGATATCTTTTCTTTTCCTTCCTACTGTCTTGCTTTAGCATTAATTATAGTTTCCTATAAATTCTCTCAGTGTAACAAGACATTGCTTTGCTTTCATTTTTGCTAACATTTTCTTTTATCACCATAACTCTCAGGCTTTGCTTCAAATTGTATGCATACATAAATCTTTGAAAAGAAATACAATGCCCGTGCTGATACTCAAAATGAAAGTCAGAGTTTTTCACTGTTAGGGCCTGGACAGCAATATTTTTTAAAAGTTCCTATAAGTAGAGTGACATCACCAAGGCGAAGGAGTAAAGAGGTCTCCCTCATTCATCTCCCCACATAAATAATGAATAAGAAAACTGCTTACCAATACAAATAGCTTTGGGAGAGCTCCAGAGTAAAGTGAAGAAGTTTTAGCAACTGAGGGGAGCACAGAACGTGAAGATGGTCTCACATAAAGCATAGGAAGCACTTTGTCTTTGCCACTGGATCACCCAGTCTGGCACAGCTTGGCACCAAGAGAACCCCTCCCCCTGTGGGAAAAATAGAGAGAAGGAGAACATCAAAAGCACCTGCCACCACCAACTGTGAACAGTAACAGTTTTCACCCTTGAGAACTCCAGCAGTTTCCATCTGACCATAGATGATAGAGCTTCCTGGAATCCCTGATGCATAACCCAGACCAGGCCAGAGCCACCACTACTGCCCACACCTACCCCTACCTGGCTCCAAGTTCCAAACCTCAGAGGTATAGTTAACTCCATACTCTGCAAACAAGAAGCTACTGTTTTTCCATCCCTTACATGGAGTAATAATGTAGCTAGCACACCTGCATTCACCCACAGGAAATGATATTTTCCCACCTAAGCCAATCTGTAAAGTATGGTAAAGTTACCTGTTTTGTCACATATTAATACCTTAAAGCAAAGCTATAAATAAAATATAAAATGAGGAAATGTAAGATCAGCAAAGGAATACAAGGAGTTCATAGCAACTGACCCTATAAAGGAGAGAATCTATGAATTGGGTGACAAATAAATATAATTAATTATTTTTAAAAGTTCAATGAGCTGCAAGAGAAGACAGAAAACCCAACACATCAATAAAATGATGTATGAATAAAATAAGAAGCTTGATGTGCAGGTAGAGATCATCACATAAAATAGAAATTCTGGATTTGAAGAATGCAATGAATGAAATGAAAATGCAATTAAGACTTTTTAGAACAGACTCCATTGAAGGGAAGAATATACAGCCTCAGGTATAGATCACTTGGAATTAAGTCAAATGAGAAAAGAACAATATCGAACAGTTGGATGAAAATATTTCAGATTGTATATGAAGCCAGCACATTGTACCCCATGATTGCACTAATGTACACAGCTATGATTTAATATAAAAAAAAAGAATGAAAAAGAGCCTATGGAATTTATAGGAACAGAGAAAGAGCAAGTGGTGTGAGTTTATATGATGAAACAATGGCTTAAAATGTAGATTCTTGAGGCTAACAGATCACTGAAGAATACCAGCCCACATTAAAAGTAAGAGTAATTTATGCTATCCTTTACCACTAATTTTAATCACTAATTAATCTCATCACTAGAAGACTACACTGAGACACGTTATAACCAAATCATTAAAAATCCAGAAAATAGAATTCTGAAACCAATTTAAAAAAATGACACATCACATATAAGGACACCTCTCCATAAGATTATAAAAATATTTCTTAGCAAAAATCTTGCAGGTCAAAGAGGGGTGATGTACCCAAAATGCCAAAAGAAAAAAAGAAATCTGCCAAACACGAGAACTATACTCAACAAGGTATTCTTTTATACATGAAGGAGAGAGATAATCTTCATGGACAAATTAAAAGTGGGAGTCTGTCACCGTAAGACATGCCTTACAGGTTAAGGCTTTAGAAATTTCTTTAAGTTAAAACAGAAGCACGACACAGAGCAACACAAAAGCACATAAAATAGTAAATCCCACTGGTAAAGGTAACTAGGTAGAAAAAAACAAATGGAAAGTAATTAGTGGTGGAGTGTAGCATGAATTACTATTAAGTTTAGTACAAAAGTTAAAAGAAAAATATTTGATGAATGCACAATATAAAAAAAAGCAAACTCTGGTTACAAGAATACACATTGACTTTGTAAGAGTAGTTGTGTAGAGTTTCTATATGATATTAAAGTTAAGTTATTATTGAATTAAAATAGGTTATAAATACAAGATATTTTCACAAACACCAAGCTCAGCACAAAGAAAAAGTTTTAATAGCTACACAAAAGATAAATAGGAAATGATGAAAGAAAATAACTATAAAAGTCCATTAAATATAAGAGGAAAACAAGACAAGAGGAAGAAAGACACAGGCAAAGGAAAAACAGACAAAAACTTTGTTCTCCAATTCCATCCATGTTGTTGCCAGTGGCAGGATTGTATTTTTTATGGCTATAAAATATCCCATTGTGTATATGTACTAAATGTTTTTATCTAGCCATATATTAATGGTCAAAATCTTGGCCATTGTGAATAGTGGTACAATAAACATGGCGTGCAGCTATCTTTTTAATATACTTAATACATATGTCTTTGGGATATATAGTCAGCAGTGGGGTTTCTGGGTCATGTGGCAACTCTGTTTTGAGTTTTGTGAGGAGTCTCCGTACTATTCTCCACAGTGGTCATGCTAATTCACATCTCTACCAGCAGTGTCATGTCTAAAGGGGTCTCCTTTCTCCATCAGCTCACCAGCATTCGTTATTGACTGTAAACATAGTACCATGTTGAACAACAGTGATGAGAGTGAGCATCTTTATCTTGTTCCAAATATCAGAGGAAAGCTTTTAGCTTCACCCCATTTCATTGTCACATGCTCGCTCTGGGTCTGTCATATATGGTTTTAGTCATGTTGATGTGAGTTTCTTCTATACCTAGTTTTATGAACACTCTCATGAAGGATGCTGAATTTTACTGAATGCTTCCTAAGCATAATTAAGTGATCGTGTGGTTATTGTTCTTCTTTCTGTTGATACGTCACATTGATTTTTTATTTTATTTTCTCTATACATGTACCTGTGTTTATTTGGTTTCCACTTTTTGCCTTCACAAAATTAAAGAGGCTTAAAATTTAATAACAATAACAATGTTTAAGATAAGGACTAGAAACAAAAACCTCATAAAGAACAAACGAAGATAAATACAATCGGACAAGAAATCAGATGATTGCTGCAACGAAATATTGAAGAGTAATAAAAATAATAATAAAAATGCCAAAAAAGTAACATTCACATCGTCAAATAAAAGTTTGTCTATCATAGAATGCTTTGACTCTGAGGTTCAGTATGGAGTCATCAGTTTGTGTATATTGATCAATCCTTACATTTCTAGATTGAATCCCTCTGGATTATGATTAATAATCTTTTTAATGTGTCAGTGAATTTAGTTTGCTAGTATTTGTTGTTGTTTTTTTTTGCAGTTTTGGCCAAAGCTGGGCTTGAACCCACCACCCATGCTGGCACCCTATGCTTTGAGCCACAGGCGCCACCCAAGGTCTTTTTTTTTTTTTAGAGACAGAGTCTCACTTTGTCACCCTCTGTAGAGTGCTGTGGCAACACAGCTCACAGCAGCCTCCAGCTCTTGGGGTTAGGTGATTCTCTTGCCTCAGCCTCCCAAGCAGTTGGGACCACAGTCACCTGCCACAACCCTTGGCTATTTTTTTGTTGCAGTTTGACTGGGGCTGGGTTTGAATGCACCACCCTTGCTATATGGGGCCGGCGCCCTACTCACTGAGCCACAGATGCCACCCAGTTTGCTAGTATTTTGTCGAGGATTTTTACCTCTATGCACAACAGAGATATTGGTCTATAGTTTTCTTTTCTGTGTGTGTCTTTGTTTGGTTTTGGCATCAGGGTGATACATGTCTCATGTAATGAGTTTGGTAGTTTTCTCTTCTCAATTGTTTTAGATAATTTAATTAGGATTGTTATAAGCTTTTCTTTGAATGCTAGTAGATTTCAGCAGAGAAGCCCTCAGGACTTGGGCTTTTCTTTGATGGGAGACATTTTATTGCTGCTTCTATCTCATTACTTGTTGTATTATTCTGATTTTGCATTTTATACTGGTTCAATCTTGTTGGATTGTACATATCTAGAAATGTATCCATTTCTGGCAGATTTTCCAATTTATTATCATCTATTTGTTCAGAGTAGTCTCTAGGGAATCCTTGGGATTTCTGTAGTATCAGTTGTAATGGCTCCTTTTTCATCTCTGATTTTATTTAATTGGGTCTTCTGTCTTTTTTTCATTATTGGACTAAAGATGTGTCAATTTTATATTTTCAAAAACAAACTTTTTGTTTCACTGATCTTTTATGTTATTTCTTTTAATTTTATTTATTTCACCTCTACTATTTATTGTTTCTTTTCTGCTATAAAATTTAGGTTTGGTTTTCCCTTGTTTTTCTAGTTCTTGAGATATAAGACATAAGTTCATATGATAAACATTGTTCATATGACAGTTTTCTTGATGTAAGAACTTATTTCTGTAATCTTTTATGACTTCTTTTTCTGTATCCCATAGCTTTTGATATGTTGTGTTTTCACTTGTTCCAAGAACTGTTTTGATTGTATTTTAATTATACATCAACTAACTCATCATTCAGGAGAAAATAGTGAGGGTTTGCTAGCTGTAGGCCACTCATCTGCTGGACAACATCATATTTCTAATCACAATGGGTCTGAAAAAGTCTCTGGAAAAATCCTAATACTCATTGGACAATGTCACAATTTCTCAAGAGTAGATAACAAAACAAAACAAAACAGAACAGAACTTTCTATTCACAAAGTCCAGATTTATCTTATGTAGGAATGAAATTCTTCTACTAAGATGATTATTAAAAGCAGTGGCTCACACAGATTACTTACCTTATTAAGAAAAAAATCAAAAGAATTCAATCCAAGGCATCGCCTTTGTTCAGTTCAGCCATTCCTATTCTTATAAGGTTTCTACTTGGGGTTATTCATTGTCAAAAGATGTGTACTAAAACCAAAACATTACATCTGGGTCAGAAAGGTAGGAATAGGAAGTTACTAAGAGAAATGAGACTTTTGAGCTAATTTCAGGCCACGCTTAAAAAGGTTCTCAGAAGAGAACAACCAGTTTTCATTTATATTTCATTAACTCCTAGTGGCAAGGAAAGTTGTGAATTATAAATTGTTGTTTCCTAGCTGACACAATGCTACAGGATATAAAATTGGTATGCTGTTACTAAGGAAGAGGAAGAGAATGGGCATTGAGTCTGCAGCTGCCCTCTCTGCCACAGGATGAGACTAGATTTACCATCTGTCTGTTGCATCCTTTTCAGTCTGAAGAAGATAAAAACATGTAATACTTGTAAGTTAAGTTTTAGAGATTGCATTTTAACTGCTTTTACTGAACTTTCCACCCATAACTACAGGTATCAATATCATTTAACTATGTTTAAAAACCCAGAAAAAATAAAACTTTTTGTTGTTTGAAAGCTTGAACACACATCTGAAAAAAAAAGAAAAAGAGCTATGCATTTTAAGCCTCGTATAAGTATGCTTGTCTGTGTTCCAACATGTTTAAGCATTCTACTGCCTTTTGTTTTAAAAAGTCAGCACAGCAACCATGTAAAGTTTAACATCCAGGCAGCTCGAGATAAATGTGACCATTCTTATTAAATAGGGCATTGTTTTCTCCATGTAAAGAAGATAGATTACCAGGGTGGAATGACATATATATATTTCTGCAACATCTTGTAACCACACTCCATTAGAAATTATTACACCACAATGCTGCATGAGCTCAGTAGGTTCATATTTCTTTAAAGCACAAGGGCAAGAAAGAGACCAACTGCCAGGACAGTATGACCCAGGCTGCTGCTCTGTCTGACCCATGTCAGGAATAATATCAATCAACGCTGCAACCACTACCATGTTAGGCAGGGAGCTTCTAATGTTGGTGACTAGTTATGGCAATGGTTCCAAAAATAACAAGCAGCCATCAGAGTCAGTGCACAAAAAACTGAATGTTATCAGCATGTTAAAGAATTGTAGACCAGATCAAAGCCATCGAATAAGGTCAAACTTGTGACTATAAATATGTTCTTTCATATAAATATGTTCTTGCTTCTATATTGAAGAAAGTTGGTCATTTTCTGATGAATAGTTTACTGGTTTCGCTAATCAAAGAGAAAATGGTACAAGAATAATTTTTAAAAATTCCGAAATGTCTCAATATCCACTAAAGAGTATTTTAATACTGTATTAGTTTAAAATAATTCACCATTAATAATGGTTCTCTTAGTATTTTGGTTTCAACTAATGAGTATATTCTTCAATACGTTCTTCTTTCAAAGAGAAGAGGAGGTTTAATAAATACCTAAATCTAATGTCTAGCTTAAAAACTTGTTTAAACCATTAATTTATTAGGGATGAATGTTCTCTACTAATGAATGCTAGTTTTAATTTTAGAATAGCATAGAAGATTTCACAAAAATGTCTTCAACATGATCCAACTTAATTCATAACAGGGACAATTTAAAAGTTCAAAGTTGGACATGGAAATCTCTTTGGGGCAACTTTTACAAATTTTATTAATAGGCTATTTGTAATAAATAGTAATAGCTTGCAAACTATCAACCTCAGTAATATAGATAATTCATTTAAAGGATCAAATCATGATTTTAAAGTAAATAGTTTAAATATATTAAAAATAAAATTTTAACCTATATTGTCTTTTTTTGTTCTTTTCAACTACTTCCTTGGTTTGTAATGTTTTGAGTTACAAAATCCCACTTGGACTTGCCATAGTAGAAATAATGAAATTTAACCATGCTGGAGCAACTTAAAAGATCCCCTAACATTAGAAATATCTCAAATTTGATGAAGATTGTGTAAACACTTTTACTACATTCACAGGCTAGTTGCACCAAAAAAATATTTAGACCTAGGGGGAGGGGAGAAGATAAATTCAGTCTCATTTAGGGTTAGAAGTCAGAGAAATCTAGAATCAAATATGAGCTCTGACACATACTTAGCTGAGAGAACTTTTATTCATTCATCAACAAATATTCATTAAGCAATAACAATATGTCAGACACTGGTTTAAGAGCTGGGAGTACCGCAGTAGGTAAAACCCATTAAGTTCCTACTCTCATTGACCTGATGAAAGAATAAAAATAAACACAAATGTGCATTTTCAGGTGGTAATGTGGTTATGAGAAAGAATAGCAGATTGAGAGCACTAGATGCCATCAGTTATAGAGAAATTTTAGTAGAAAGAGGAAGGACAAGAGAGATACTTTATATATATCTAGGAAGAGCATCTTTCAGGCAGAACAAATAATCTGTGTAAATGCTGTGAGGCAGGAGGGCGGCTGACAGGTATGAGGAATAGCAAAGGAACCTGTGAGGTTGGTTGAGAGAGAGAGAAGTTAGAGGTACCTAAGCAGCAAATCTTTTAGGCCTCTGCACCATAATACGTACTTTGGATTTGAGGGTTTATTGTAATTCCAACTTTATATCTAATAGTTTTAAAAAAGATCTCTGTGTCTACTTATTTTAGTCACTTTGGGCTGCCATAACAAAATGCCATAACTAGGTGGCTCAATTTTTTTTTACACTTCTGCAGGCTGAAAATCTAAGATCGGATGCTAGCATGGTTAGGGTCTTGGAGAGTACCCTTTTCTTGGTTTACAGGCAGCTATGTTTTCCTTGTGTCCTCACATTGAAGAAATAAATATCTCACCTCTTTTCCTCTTTTCATAAAGACATTAATTCCACCCAGGAGTTAATCCAACCTTTATTATCTCCCAAAGCCCCTTAGTCTCCAAGTACCATCACAGTGCGGGTTAGGGTCTCAACATATAAACTGGGGGGGGGGATACAAATATTTAGCCCATAGCACTATTATATAAAAAACAGATTCTGTGAGGATAGGGGAAGGAGGCATGGACCTATGTTAAGGAAACTAATTATGCATTAAACTTCATTTAATGAAAGGCAGTGGCTTAGATCATAGATTAAAGGTATAATTAGTGAGAGGTGGCTAGTTTCTAGGTAAGCTAAAGTTTTTGCTGATTCATTGTATGTGGAATATGACAAAAATTTGACGTAAATAAAAACTCAGCTCTCCTCCATCAAATACGCAATGGAGAATTCATCAGATATAGAGTTGTTGTGAAAAATGGAAGGTCAACATATAAAAGCAATTAAGAGAATTGTTGTATTTTATATATTATGAAATCAGAAATAATTATCATGTTATAGCATTTTAAGTATTAAATAGAAGCGCCATATGAGCCCTGGACAAAAATGTTTTAACTTCCTCCAGTAATAAACAAATCTCAAGTTATAGTTGGTCTTTCTGTATCCATACAGAATTTGTCACAAATATTTTTTGCTCAGGTGTTTCTACCATTAGTTCTCTGAAATCCACCCTTTCCTTTAGTTTTTCTTTTTTAATTTCATATTAATATGTGGGTATAAATTTTTAGGTCACATTGTTTTTAATTCTAAGGTAAAGTTCAAGTTGTCGTTGAGCCCTACCCTCAGGGGGCGTGGGAACACCCTCATTGTGCCCGTTAGACGAGATCCCGTCAAATGCCGCCGTCCTTCCCGGTCCCTGCTCTTTCCTCCCCCTTCCTAGACCATATTTGTGTGTTTTCATTTGTGCGGGTATACAGTTGTTTAGATATTGGTTTCATGTTAGCACTACTCAGCCATCAGAAAAGGTAGAGACTTAGACTTTACATCATTTGTATTTACCTGGTTAGAGGTGAAACACATTCTTCTTGGTAAAGTACCTTAGGAATGGAAGAAAAGAAAGTCAGAAGCAGTTTTAATTCTTGTCATGTTAGGCTACTTCAGGGGTCACCTAGTTTGAGTTACCCGACCCTAAAACCAGAGGACAATGTGAGGTTGCTGAGAGCTATGTTCTTACTCCTGTTCAGTGGTGACATACTTACAAAGTGATAGACTAGTGTGCAACCCTGTGGTGTTTCACATTTTCTTCACACCATATTAATTATTATATGTAAAAATAAATAGAGTAGAGGTAAAATATTAAATTTATGTTAGCATTTTGATGGAATATTTTCAAAATTATTAAGAGATACATGAGCTAGCCTCTATCTGTGTCTACATGGATATCTATATCCATATTATATCAGTATGAATTTCTCTATTACTGATATGGTTTTGTGCTTGAAATTCACTTCCTAATTGTGTTTTATTTCTTAGAGAAGAGTTATTTATTCTTAATAGGAAACATTAGGGAAAGAGATTTTTAACTGAGAAAATAATCTGCTTAGTCTATGTGGTTGGCAGCTTCTTGTAGATAAGTTTGCACATCAAAATTATATATATGATTTTATGTGAATAAGTGGACTTTATAGGAATAAATTTAACATGTTTTTCATACTATGAGAAAAATAAATAAAAGTTACAGGTTTCATGCATGCAATTTTCCTCTCTAGGAAAAGGGTGAATCATTGTCCAAATAGTGTGGCTTCTTATTAAATTTATTTTATTTTTTTTGCAGTTTTCTTTTTTTTTTTTTTGGCTGGGGGTGGCTTTGAATCTGCCACCTCCAGCATATGGGGCCAGAGCCCTACTCCTTTGAGCAATAGGTGCAGCCTTAAATTTATATTCTTTATTTTTTTTTGAACAACTGTGACTTTAAAAATATGTTTGAAATGTATTTATATTAAAACAAATGCTATCTGTGTTAAATGAAATTGGTTTTCATCAACAACTGGAAAATAGCAGACCAGGAGAATCACTTATATTTAGTTTTAATAAAAAGTGACTCATAATCATATAATAGCATTGTGTACTTGAAAAACACTTCTCAGCTTCAAAATTTCAAAAGCCACAGAATGTAATAGCACCTAGTAGTTTCCCTAGGGAAAGAAACTTGCATTCTTATAATAGAATAAGTTAACAAGAACGTTAGAAAACGTATTTTCTTTCTGTAGTTCATATATTTCAAAATGATACTTTGAAAGTAGTCGTGCTTATCTGTGGGAGACTAATGAATCATTATTATCTTTTCCTTACCAATATTTCTCAAACTAGATTCTTAATCCTCTACAACTAGCTGTGATTAAATAATAATAATAATAAGACAAACCTTAGACACCAAATATGGGGTAAAGTCATCATTTCATTTTACATGGTATCAAAAATCTAGTGTTATAAATATTGATGACCTGAAAAGAATACTCCATATGTCATAATTTATTTGCATGCAAATATATATATGCATATTATATGCTAGAATATGTATATGGATACTATGAAACTCAGATATCTGAGAGCCTGCAATGGCAAATAAAACAGAGAAATATCCAAGGGAAATCTTTAAATATGTTGATAAAAGCAATAACATTATTATATCAATGAACATCATATGTATAAATTTGTACAGATCCATGAAATATTAATATATTATTATTTCTAAGTAATCACTTTAAATTAATATAAATTTTTGCAAATAAAATAGTACTAAAGAATAATCATTATGTTAAATACTCAGTAGTCCAATTAAATCTACAAATAATATCTATCCATCCTCTCATAAAGTCTTTCTTGGAGGCTACAACTGGGTGAGTTGGTTCTTATGTCTCTTTGACATAACCCCTCAGTTTATTTTATTTTACTTTATTTTTGTCCTTTCTTACCTTTTAGCATGATAATCTAGGCTCTAGGTTCATTCTTACACATTTCCTGACCCAATCCAAGAAGTATTTATTTCTCTAAGAAACTTCATTTTTTTTCTTTCCTTCTTTCTTCTTATTTCTTTTTATTTCCTTCTTTCCTTCCTTCCTTTCTCCCTTCTTCCTTCCTTGCATTATTTCTTCTTTATTTTTTAAAGGCAAGAACAAAACATAATCTATTGAAGAAGAGAAAGATGGGGTTGGAGAGTAAGAATGTTTACAAAGCAGGATAAGATTTCCATAGACAGTGAACTGGCCTCCATTGTCAGGGCAAGGAGGCAAAGACGCAAAAAGCCTCTTTCTTCTTCTCTCTCTTTTTCTTTCTTTCTTCTTCCTCCCTCCTTTTCTATTTCTTTTTTTTTGACAATTGGTGTCAGAAAACAAAATCTAGGCTCTGGGTATGCTATTGGGTGAATATATATAATATTCCAGGTATATGCACAAGTCTAATTATTTGTGTAAGCAAACATCTGTCTGCTTTTATATTACATTAAATATGAATTCCTGCTAATGTCTCCAACTATAACCCATTACGCATGGACTCTCTGAATTCACCTCTTTAAGAAATCCAGATGAAGTTTCCTCCTGTGACATTAGATTTCTGATGATCAAATTAAAGCTGTCAATTTTCAATTTAGTCAACTTTGTTCTTATAGCATTCAGAGTGACAATTTCTGAGCTTTCTTTATACATATCAGAATTTAAACTAGAAGTCTATTGCTTCAAATATATATATTTTTCAAATATTTTCTTGTGTTCCTGTTCTATTTTTTATAGTACTGTGTTCTCATTTTTGAAATCAATGTTTCCTTCTGAGCATTTTAAATAACATTGTCTTTTAAAAAAATCTGCTCTTTTCCTGGAATTATTCCTTATCTTTCAGTCACAGATTTTATTTTTAACATAGTTCCTTTCTCTTTTTCAGTTTGTGCATTTTCTTTAACTTTTTTTGGTACAGAATGGCCATTTGTATTTGGGAATGATGCCTGACATTTTGAGAGAGGAACTCTGTGTATGTGAGAAGGATATATCCAAGGTCATTCTTCACTGTCTGTGCTTTGTCTTAGACCTTGAAAAATTCATGACTTAGGAGCTTTCAGTTCCTTAAGAAAAAGTGTAAATTCATAGTTGCTTGGCACTCTGAATATGAAATAAAGCAGGAAAATAGGTAATTTAACTGCTTTGTGAAACTTAAATTAATATCCCTGGTTTTAACCTCATGACTTACCTAATATGTCTGGTGTGGTGTTTCCAAATCCAAAGAGTTTGTAAATTTACTATGTATAGAATCACTGACTACTCTTCTGAAGCAAACTGCATATGTATTTTAAACTATAGCTTCTGCCAATCTATTTTATCAATTAGCACTTCCCTATCATCGTTAAGTGTCCTTAATAATCTCTTGAAACCTCTTCTAGTTATTTTCCTTTCCAAATCTTTTCATCATTATTTTCTGTTTCTATGAAGTCATTTAAAGATGCCTCTAAAAAAAAGGTAAAAGAGAAAAATGTATTTAGAAGAGGTCTTATTTAATTAAATTCCTGCCTGAAATGCATCAGTTAATAATTTGTATAAATGAAAATTACATTGAAAGAAAAAAAGGACAAAAAGAATTATATTGAAAGATTGCAAAGATTATCACTTCTCTGCAATATTTTTATATTTGAGTACTCAATAAATAGTGAAGAGAAAGCCCCTGGCGCCCATATTATTTTTCTAATTTCATTTACTTCAAAAAAAGGAAGGAGTGCCTTTTGTGGTTACAACATTTTTAGACAGGCAAAATCATCATAAATTCTATTATAGAAATTTTCAATGCCTTTGCTTTTGGGGGAACAATTCTACATTCAGACGCTTTTATGGGCCATTTACTCTTTATTCATCATAATTATTTTTTACCATTCTTAAAGATGACCAGAAGCAAGACAGGTAGTTTCCCAAGTGTTCATTTCAAAGCTATCATGACACTCAAACAGTTATTTAGTGATTTGTTTTCAGAAGAGTTAGCTTGTACTCAAAGATCATATTATAAAGTCAGCATGACAAATTTTCTTAAAATCAATATTATCCTTCACATTACTATTATGCAAATAAGAAGACTCTTGAGCAGTTAAGCTATTGTGTCGGAGATGATAACAAAATTTAGAATTCAGCAGTGTTAGAAAAGAAAAGTTCCCGAGCTGGGACTTTCATGATGTTAAATATGGTGGGCTGTTTTGTTTTTTAAGAAGATATAACATTAAGGTGTAATTTACATATAGAAAAATTAATACTTTATAGTATATATTTCTGAATGTTTGACAAGGGACTATTAGGTACTATACTATTGAGTAACTACCAATATAATTAACCTGTAGAATATAACCATTAAACTCAACAGTTCCTTTAGGCCTCTTGTTTCAAAACATCACCCAATATACGATCATTATAAATTACTGTTCTGTTTTGTGCCCCTGTAGTTTTGCCTATAACATGAAATCCTGCAAAAAAGAAAATGCCATACTATATATTCTTTTGAGTAGGGTGCCTTAAATTTATCAAATGCAATTGTAGTCTTCCGTATCGGTGCTTCACTCTTGGAACAACTTACGATAAGTTGTCTGGGTTGTATGGTAAGTTCACAGGAGGCGTCTGGTTTACACTTTTAAAAGGCACTCTGAGATCAGAAGTTTCTGGCATGAAAAAAGTTTGGAAGTTAACACTTCTATCCTTCTAGGAAGAAACCAACAAATTTTCTTGGATCCACTGGAAGTCACACAGAGACATCTCTGCAAGGAGCCCAGTATAGAAAGCAAGACACAAAGCGTGACTTTGCAGGGGAGAAACTTGTCAAATGCTACCTCAGCCATGTGTTCAAGGTATTCATCAAAAGCCCTAAGTCATATGTGATGTACATACCCTGTATATGATGTGACAAAGATGGTACTGTGCCCCTGTGGTCCTTCATTATGTCAGGTGATAAGAGAATGGAATGTACTAAAATCATGAGAATGGATGACAAATCCTCTGGGGAAAATGAAAAGAAGAAAAAGAGAAAAGATTCTATGTTAAACCATTAGAAAACTCCAACAACAATTTTTCCTTAATAAGATACTTGAAACAACCCTTAAATACAACTAGAACTGTGGTCTTCAGTCCTCAGGAGAACTTCTGCTTCAGTGTTGTCAACATCTTTCCTCTTCCAAATAAGTTGTTGTGTCTCATAACAATTGGTTCTTGCTGACTTTCCCTTGCAGACTGTGAACATTAGCACTTGTTCATAGCTCTGTTTGCTGCACTTTCTTCGAGTATTTAATTGGTGGGTGTTTACTCCTTGACTTTGGGGGAAGGTGGGCCACCGCACAGCTTTCTCTTTCCAATATGAGCACGCTTAATCTATTGTCTCTCTGTACAAATCCTTGTAAGGTGTTGACTATGCACAGTGCTTTCCAGACTCAGGGGTAGGCAGGAAATCTAAATAGAAAATAGATCGACTATTTAAAAAACTTTTTAAAACCCTGATATTGAATACTTTTATATCCAACAGCATTTGGAGCATAAATCCCATAAATGTTTATGATAAAAGATACCTATATTACTATAATACATATTCTCAAGAATGACTACGTATAATAAGATATTGAGCTAATTGTTATCTAGAACAAAAACATTCTTTATCAGTCTGTAAGTTTTTATTTATTATAATCAAATAGTGCAAATAAGCTGTTTTTTTTTACATGGGTCATTTTTAAAAATTCTGCTTTTTACCAATTTTCGAAGCGACTGCTGTGATAGAAAGGCGTATTTTACACTTGATAGAGCCCAACAGCTAAATATGCAGCTTCTGCCTCTGGAGACATTTTCTTCTATAGGAGAGATGTTACATTTTCTAATTCAATCACTAGTATGTTTTAAACAAATAGCTATCCCTACATATGTAGGCCCTACATGAACAGATGAAATAATAACTTTGTGTATCATAATTAAGAAATAAGCATAACTCAGTATAACAGGGAGTATAGAAAAAACACTTAAAGAAGTATTTGAAATTGATTCTGAATTCATATTCAGGCCATTCCTTCAAATTATTAGAAAATGTAAGTTTTGGCTTGGCACCCGTAGCACAGTGGTTATGGCGCCAGCCACATATACCGAGGGTGACAGGTTCGATCCCGGCCCGGGCCAGCTAAACCACAATGACAACTGCAACAAAGAATGTCTGGGAGTGGTGGCAGGCACCTGTGGTCCCAGCTGCTTGGGAGGCTGAGGCGGGAGAGTCACTTGAGCCCAGGAGTTTGAGGATGCTGTGAGCTGTGATGTCACAGCATACCTCCAAGGGCAACATAATGAGACTTGTCTCAAAAAACAAAAAACAAAAAAGAAAATGTAAGTTTTGAGATTTTTGTCAGTCAGAAAGCTATTAAGTATTCTTTTAAAAAATCCATTAGCTAGCTATAACCTGATAAGGATGCTTGGTGCTGAAGACAGGAAGATGAGGAAGGCATTCTGTTTCTAACCCCTTTATCCTCAAAGCACCTTAAGATAAAGGGACAGGAAAACAGCACACCATAATACAGTGCACAGATGTTTAACATGAACACGTAGACCGCACCGCATCCTTCGCTTTTTATTTTATTCACCATTCTATTTCCTACTGTAGGTAGCATTTATAAAGTATTTGATATGTAAGTTCAGATAAATGAATCAGAAAGTAAATCTCTTTCTCATATTTGTTCAGGATGAATGAATGAGTCGTAAATTCTACTTGAAGGAAGCCAAATGATAAATCAGCTCAGGGATAAGAAAGGTATCACCAGATTATGAAAGCATTCTAGGAAAAGAAGCAATGTGGGAAAATGGATGAAAACCTGAGGTGTAGTATGTGCTGAGTGGTAGGGAAAGAACAAAGTCATGTTATAAGAAGATATAATTCTTGGCAAAGAGTAGAGGAAATGATTCTGGGAAAAAAGTAAAAGTCATAGTGAGGGATTTTATATTTCAGACTAAGCAAATTTTATTTCATCAGATCTTAAAATGTGTAAGTTTTTTAAGTTTTTCTTGTTTACTGCTCAAAATGGAAATAACATGAACTGTTTTGCCTATTTTACAAAGTGGAATAATTCATTTAAATACCTGTAAGAATGCCACTTAACTCTAAGGACTTTAAATTAAGGCATTAAGTTGAAGAGTTTAAACATGTCTTCAATTGTGGGAGAATAAAATCGCTAAGGGCTTAATTATTATAGAAATATCAAAGATAGCACAGAGGTGCAGCATGAAAGATGTTTTACACTGTTTCTATTTAATACAATATTTTATATTTCTCATGAGATTGTACTGCTCAATCTTTGCTGTTCTTAAATTATTCCTTAATAATTTTAGCAATAAAGAACTATGTGTAATGTTAAGGGAAAAAAAACAAGTATGTTGAGTTTCCACCCATAGTATACTTTGTTAAAGTTTAATTTTTTCATTAATATTACTGATTATTCTAATATCTAATTAATGATGTGCCAGTGTTTTAGGGTGAATAAAAGTCCTTTGATGGCATGATGCTTTATTCATGTGTAAGTCACTGGGTAGACAGATACTCTCTTTATGAAAAACACATAAAAGTTAAAAGCTAAATACTTTTTAAATAAATTGAAATTATAGAGAGTTAGATCTAGTTGATTTTAGACCTGGACAATTTTTTTTTTTTTTTTAGACCTGGACAATTTTTAATGTCTTCAATTATGTAGATCAGGTTAAATTTTCAAGAAATTTTCCCAATGATATCAGTTTGTTCCACGTGGAGTAGAAACCCTTGCCATGGCTAAACACAATACTAAATATAATAATAATGTTGTCAAACTTGTCACATAATATCGCTTATGATTTCTAATTTCTTTTATATACTAGGTTTTACAGTGTAGTACCTAAGATTATGTGCTTTGATCAGACCCAATTTGATTTGAAACTTAGCCTAAACTTAGCTGAGTCTGTTTTGATTATTTTACCATATTGGAATTTCATGTTCCTTTCTGCACAGTTGAACTAACAATGCCTACAAAAAGATATTATATGGGAAATAATATATGTGCCATACTGAGAGTTTGAGCATCTAAGTGCTTTGTAAAGTAGTTATTTAAAAACACCACGGAGTCCAAAGTATGCTGTCTATAATATCTTTAAATATTTCCATTTGTCTAAATATATTTCATGAGAAATATCTGTAAAAAGTAATTGTTATTGAAGTCTTTTATGATTTGGGTTAGTAATACGTTCCCTATACTTACTCCAAAGAAGTGGCTGGATAAAGTGGCCCATGCCGTAACCCTAGCATTCTGGGAAGCAGAGTCAGGCAGATTGCATGAGCTCCAACCTAAACATAGTGAGATCTCATCTCTACTACAAATAGAAAAATTAGCCATGGGTTGTGTGGGGCCATAGTTCTAACAGTCCCAGTTACTTGGGAAGCTGAAGCAACAGGATCGTGAGCCCCAAAATTTGAGGTTGCTGTGAGCTATGATAACATCATAGCACACAATCCAGGGTGACAGAGACTCTGCCAAAAACAAAAACAAACAAACAAAAAGCCTTCTCCCAAAGAGGTTAAATATATTTGATATATAAAATTATTTTATATATGTTATGCATAGATAAAAATGTTTTTTATATGTTGCTGCACACACACGTCATGTTCTTCAAAGGAGACATAGTAATTACAGATGATTTTGCATCCTCCAAATTATAGAGAAGTCTGGGAGAAAAGAGTCTTATGATCAACAATTTTTAAAAACTTTGCATAAAATATCCACCACAGAATATTAATATTTTAAATGATCTCAACATTTTTGCTCTAAAGAAATCATTTAATTGAAAACATGTCTCAAAATTATTTGTCAAATGGAAGGTCAAATTTTAGTCCTTTCCATAAAGGCTGTGTTAATTTGCAGTCTCATCAGCAGTGTAGAAATGTCCTCATCTCTTTACATCCATGGCAGCATCTATGGGTTTGCGACTTTGTGATGGAGGCTAATCTTACTGGAGTTAGGTGCCCTAATCCCATTACTAGGTATCTACCCAGAAGAATAAGAATCACTTCACACAAAGACATTTGCACAAGAATGTTTATTGCAGTTCTATTAACAATTGCCAAGCCATGGAGGCACCTCAAATGCCCATCAACCCCTGACTGGATTAACAAACTGCAGTATTTGTGTACTATGGAATACTATTCAGCCACAAAAAGATGGAGATTTTATATCTTTTGTGTTTATGTGGATGGAAACACATTATTCTTAGTAAAGTCTCTCAAGGATGGAAAAATAAATATCCAATGTACTCAGTGCTAATATGAAACCAATGCATAAACAATTACATGCTCTTTTCAACAATAAAACAAAAGTATAGTCTAGTATGGGGCAGGCAGAAGAGTGAGAGGGGAGGGAGGAGGGAGAGTTTTTGGTGTGCGAGGGTGTTCAACATGCCCCCTAGGTGAGGGGGTCTTTTTTTTTTTTTTGGCCGGGGCTGGGTTTGAACTCATCACCTCTGGTATATGGGGCCAGCGCCCTACCCCTTTGAGCCATAGGCACTACCCAGTGAGGGGTTCTTTCACAACTGGAACTTTACCTTGGAAATGAGAACAATGTAATCTAAAAATTTGTCATTTTTACCCTCATATTAATTTGAAATAAAAAATTATTTGTCCCACAAACTTTATTACCTATTTTCCTTTTTTTGCTTTTGTGGTAATAGTTATAACTGCTACCATATTATGACAATCATAAAAAGATATTGAATAATTTCACTACTTTGATCAAAACCAGCAATAGTTTCTCATCATATCAAAGTAAAATTCAGTCTTCCCCATAGTCTACAAACAAGTTTATAATCAAGCTCAAAATCTCTTTTTGAGATATTTTTTGAATTCATATTAGTTATTTTATAATATGTGACTTGTATTGCTACACAGCTCTATACTCTCTTATTCTTATCCCAGATAATTCAGAGTTAAAGAATAAAACATACCTTAATGTCTTAGAGACATAAAGTGGGCAACGAATGTTATTTTTTTGTCTTCTGCATGCTACACTACAGTGGAAATGACTGCTGTTAAGGCTCAAATGCTAACTTCACATTTGATGAATCTAGGATTTGAATAGTTGCTATAGAAAACTGGTGTGTTCTTATAGAAAACAGAATTCACACTATCTCAGGCTCTATTTATTCAAAGATAAGTTTTATGACTGTGTTATCACCACTCACCCAAGTTGATTTAAGAGATATGATGCTTTTTTTTTTAAATTTAACATTCATAATAATTGATGCAAGGGAGACCCCTAGCAGCGTTTGCTCATGCTCAACTCTTAAATCATGGATACTGGCTTTATTCCCAACTGGTAGGTATATCTGCGTTGATTAATTATTTTTTTGCCTCCAAGAAGAGAAAGTATAACACAAGGGCCACACACCCTGACTTTTCAAATATACAGGAAATGCTATAATATGTGGAAAAATAGAGAAGTAATGCTTTACTTACCCACTGTCTTGCCCAGCCAACCAAGCAGATGGAGTCACAGGTGGCATTAAAGGACAATATGATAAAATAATACTTGGCTGGGAACCACAATCCTGAAAAACAAAATCCTTCACTATTTGCTTGTCTACCACCACTTGCAGAAGATAAATGTAGCATGAGTTTATACAACAGAATTCTCCTCATTTTTAGAATAAGACAAGGTACCCTGATCTTGTCAACTAAACCTGAGCAGCAACTGACGGCAGGAACGAGCAGCGTGGCTGCTGGATCCTCTGGATATAGAGTCTCTGTAAACTGACAGGTCAAGGGTAAGAACTGTCATCTCCAAGCATAAGACACCAAGGAAAAGGACAGCAAAGAGATACACAGCAGTACCAGTCAAATTCATATCCCCATCAAAGTAGTCTATTTCCAAAAAGCAAAGGGAAGCCTGAAATCCTATTATCTTATTGGCTAAGTGGACATACAAGACACTACAAGAAGAGATGCTATTATCTTATTGGCTAAGTGGACATGCAAAGACACTGCAACGAGAGGTAAGAAATGATAGGTTTCTGGAGAAACGGTGTCCATTATTTAGCAATCACTGGTGCTAACCTTTATTTAAAACTAACTTCATGTCATGAAGGCTATGTTAAATAGTTTAATGAAAATATTTTAGATTGTATATAAAGTCAGCACATTGTTCCCCATGATTGCACCAATGTACACAATTATGATTTAATAAAAATTTAAAAAAACATAAAAAATAATAAAAAATAAAAAAATAAAAAAACCTTCATCTATAAAAAAAAAAAACTAACCAAATGTCCAAGAGGAGAAAGAGCCTTACCTAGTCTCCCTCGAAGCTGAATTGTCCTCATTTATTATTCTTACTTTTTAACCCATTGGGGTTAAAATTAAGGCTATTGTCAACCAAGTGTTTAACTTTCCCCTTGAAGGAACAAACATAAGAGAGTAATGTACCAGAAAATGTTTACCCAAACCTTCTTAGTTTTTTTTTTCTTTTTTTTTTTTTTTGCTCTTTCTCATTTGACTAACACGCATTTTTATCTCGAACAATAGAATATACATCTTAGTCCTAGAGGACTCTGAAATTAAATATTACTAAGTTTGCTTCAGAAACACAAAGTTATGGAATGAGGTTTTAGTTTTATGGTTCCAGTTATGATTAATGCCAAGCTGTTTGACTATTCAAGCTCACTGCGTAAAGCCTACATAATGTATGCTGATCAACACCATGAGGCCAGCAATATGAAGAGATTACAATTTATCCTTAGCCCATAAACTTTAGCACTGGGAACTTTTCATATTTTCAAATGAACTATTGATTCCACACAGAAATTAATGTTCCACAATGCTTATATAAAAGCATTTATCACCTTCAATTTTGTCTTTTTTATTTTTTAAATTTTCTTTTTTTTTGCTCAGAATAAGCCAGAAAGATTCCATGCAGGAGTGTGTTTAGTTTTTGGTTGGGGCTGGGTTTGAACCCACCACCTCCAGTATATGGGGCCAGTGCCCTACTCCTTGAGCCACAGGTGCTGCACACAGGAGTGTGTTTAGAATCTGTTTCTCTCAATTAGCATGCTCCCTAGAGCTTATCCCCTCTCACTCTTCCACTACTGGGTTTTCCCAGCTCCAGTTTGGTCACGTTAACATCATAGGATAACATGAAACATACAAATATAACAACACTAAATCTCCATTAAAACACAGAACAATGAAATAAATTTCAAAACCCATATGCAATAATAACTGCTTATAATTCAAACAACAATTTCATGTAAAAACATAATTTTTCAGCAAATCCATGTTTTCAGAACCTCAAGCAATGAAATCTAGAATGACCCATGAAAATTTACCCAGTAAGAAATTTTACTGATAGTTTTAAAATCAAGCAATCCACAGGCCAGAGAAAGGAAGAAGAGACCTAGGATTTCCCATACGGTTCTCTGAACACATGTGCTTTCTGCCCCAAAATAATGGAAGAGGTTTTTGTTCTATTTTTGGGTCATAGACACACAACAAGGACCGCTTAAGTTACAAAGATATCTAACCCTTATACTTCAGAGATTGTGTGACATTCTCTCTCAGTTATATGTTTGTTTAGGTAAGCAATGGGAATCCAGCGATATCGTAAGATAATTGCATAGATAATGATTTATATTTACTAAACTATTGGTATATTTACTAAGAAGTTCAATTATTCTGCTCACTAGGGGATTGCAACAGGTCACCAGCCTTTTTTGTTCCTCTCCAAATTGTTCCCGTAGCCACCAGTCCTGGAAGAAATTGGTCAATAGGCAGCTGCTTTAATTTTTTTCTAGGTTGGTTCACCATTTGACTTGGTTAGTTTCTCCTCATCACATCTTTTAGTTATTGTACATTTTCTGCAGTAACTTATTCAAAATAATACATTCATTAATTCACGGATGACCACCAGGATTTGAAACATCTAATGTGGACAGGAACTCTATTAAGCATGTTATTTGTAACCAAATATTGTGATATTTGTTCATTTATTTGTGTCTGTGATAATCTTTGACCACCTCATTTACTCTTTTTCCTTCATCATCCACAGTTATTTGAATTAATTTACATGGTTGATGGAGACATTTATTTTTATGTATGATATTTTTATGGTCATGTTAATGGTTTTTATTTTATCTATTTCCATAAGAATTTCACCAAGTGGGACCTTCAAATAAACTGCCACTAAGTTTCTACATATATTTTTAGTCTTATGAATTATCATTGCTATATGTGAGATTTTTATTGTATTCTGTCAGTGCATTTACAAATGCTTTGATATGCCATGTAACTAGAGGAGAAAGATTAATGTTTGATTCAGTGCATTTCAGTTAAAATGGTGAAGTTATTTCTTCCCAATGACATTTTCTCATCTACCATATATTGTTAGTGAGTAGGATGGTGAATAGAAGCTACTCTTCAGAAAATTTAAGACTTCAGATGGTTCAAAGACAGAGTCATACGTTACATATTATAGCACAAGATATGATAGATACTGGCTTTTTTTTAGATTAAATCATAGCTGTGTACATTAATGCGATCATGGGGTACAATGTGCTGGTTTTATATGCAATTTGAAATATTTTCATTGAACTGGTTAACATAGCCTTCATGGCATTTTCTTAGTTATTGTGTTCAGACATTTATATTCTGCATTTAGTAAGTTTCACCTGTACCCTTCTAAGATGCATCATAGCTGTGATCCCACCAGTAACCCTCCCTTCACCCATCCTCCCCCTCCCCTCTCTTGCCCCTTTCCCCATATTCTTGTGCTATAATTGGATTATAGCCTTCATATGAAAGCTATAAATTAGTTTTAGAGTAGGGCTGAGTACATTGGATACCTTTTCTTCCATTCTTCAGATACTCTGCTAAGAAGAATATGTTCCAGCTCCATCCATGTAAACATGAAAGAGGTAGAGTCTCCGTCTTTCTTTAAGGCTGTGTAATATTCCATGGTATACATATACCACAATTTATTAATTCATTCATGGGTGGATGGGCACTTGGGCTTCTTCCATGACTTAGCAATCATGCATTGGGCTACAATAAACATTCTGGTACAAATATCTTTGTTATAATGCGATTTTTGGTCTTCTGGATATATACCTAGTAGAGGAATTATAGGATCAAATGGCAGGTCTATTTTTAGATCTCTAAGTATTCTTCAAACATAGACACTGGATTTAAAGCACAAGGTTATTACACTGCACAAGAGTCCCATCCTCACCCTGTGTAGTGGTATCTGTGTGGCTGTGAGGTCCATCAGCAGCCTTAAATTTGTGCTGTCTCTCTGCTCATCATAAAAGTAGTTTAATGTTATCTACATACATCGTATTTCACTTCCTTAAGAAGTATTAAATTTGAGAGGGAATATGGGAGTTGAGACTGTTACCCGTTCAAGTTTAGTCTGTCTATTAACACCTGACCCATTCAACAGTCAACCGAATTTTCTTTCCAGCTACCTTATTTGCTTCGATTTGCAGGTGAAAATAAATCTCCCAGCCAGCAAAAGGATTATACGATTTTCCAATGGCAGAAACCAATGTTAGAGAATTTTTTTTATTCCATCTCTCTTTTTTTTTTTTTCTTCCTTCAAAAGTTTATACACAACTCTTACCCCTGACCACATGATGAGTATACAGTGAGCAGGAGAAGTGTGACTAGTTCCCAACAGAGATACACGGTGTCTCTTGATTAAATATGGCTATTAGAAAATTTTAAACCTTAAATGTAGCTTGCATTTGTGCCTCAGATTATAGTTCTATTGAATAATGCTGATATAGACTTTAACTAGAGCTAAGAGCAAACTAATACAATGTTATTGCTACTTTTCTTCTAGCCTCGCATTGACTCTCAAAAGACTTTTCTAATTTATCCCAGTTTATGTTTATTTCTTCAAAATGTCCTTCATAAGATTTCCCTCCAATAATTTGTCTCAAATCTTATATCTCCTTATGCTAAGAACTAGGAACAACCATCCTTTGTTTTATTCTTACCATAATTTTCAATCCATTCCTTTTCCTTACTAAAAGATTTGATTCATTGAACTGAAGGACAGCTTTGCTCAGAGCACACATGTGAGTGGCCATAAATATATCAGATTGGCCAGTCATCTTACCACGTATCAGAGATCTCACCCAGTATCAAGCTTGACCCAAAGGGTGCAGAGGAAAAAGGCAGAAGTCTGAGACACATGTTACATGCCAGGTGCTTCCTTCCCACATTACACGTATTATGGCTCCAGTCTCAAGTGACTTTTATTAGTCATCTCACATGACAGGGATTGTTTACTTTATGAAATAGTGCAATGTTATATCCCAAGGGTATGCAGATTATGCAACATTCTCCAAAGAGCTATGTGTCTTAAACACGCGTATTCCAATTGTGTTTACCCATGGGTGATCCTTAATCAGAAACATATTTCTAAGAGTGTTCTGTAAAGTAAAGCCTCTCCTCCCCCAAAATATTATTAGTTGACTTACCCAAAGGTCCAGTTATCATGTTTATAGAGATTAGACTTTGTCACCACCCTCTGTTATTTTTTTTTCCTGAAGAACAGCCCTGGTCATTAGGAAAGATAGGATCAGAAACCTGATATTGTAGTTATTTTCTATTTTCCTGTAATTTGCCATAAGTGATAAAAATAAACCAATAGTACTTATGAATGATAAAAGAAATTACAAGAGAAAAAAAGAAAAGAGCATCTTGTTTAAGATTTAGCAGCCAGTGGTGTCCCTGGTCTAGAATATTTGAGCTATACTTATCCTAGAGCTAGCTTCTGATAAGAAATTAAGAAGCTATCAAATTTCAAGTATAAATCAATCATCCACCTAATTAGATTGCTTTGCTTCTAGGACATTGCAATTTCTTTTCTTTCTTTCTTTCTTTTTTTTTTTTTTTTTGAGACAGTGTCTCAAGCAGTCACCCTGGGTAGAATGCTGTGGGGTCAGAGCTCACAGCAACCAACTTGGACTCAAGTGATCCCTTGCCTCAGTTTTTTTTCTATTTTTAGTAGAGCTGGGATTTCACTTTTGCTCAGGCTGGTCTTGAACTCATGAGCTCGACCAATCCACCCCCCTCCACCTCCCAGAGTGCTAGGATTACAGATGTGAGCCTGGCCCAGAACATTGCAACTTGATCAACTACAGTTTCTGAATTTTGAAACTGTTTGCTAAGTCTAGTTTCATGATTTGTGTAAATTCATATGAATATATGTAAACACACATATTGTAGAAATTTTAAGATACTTTATATAAGATATAAATGTATCTTTATATACATATATAAGATACATACATATCTTAAATTATACATACATTATACAATTACTTGTTTAATTTCTCTTTTTATTCTCTACCTTAGCTCCTGATTTTGCAACCCCAGAGTTAAACTGAATTTGAGCTTCACCCTGGACTTTCTCCAATTTTTCAGGTTGCCCATATTGGTAAGAGTCAACTCTCCACACAAACTTCCTATCTCTATGTCTCAATTGCCTGCTATTTTTTTTTCGGTATTGCATCCAGTGGTGTCCCCAAACTGTCTTTCTCAGCACTGTGCTGAAATTTATTTTCCAAGATCAGGCATTCCGTAGAACTTTAAATCCTGCCTCCACGGAGGCTTCCCTTTGTTCCGTCCATTGAGTAAGCCTCCTGATCTTCCTTAAACATTCGAACGCAGTCGCCAGTCTTGCTGATGTTTTTAAGCCTGTGCTCTCTGGCTCTCAATATATCTCCTGTCAGGTGTCACACCTCAAAAATCACATCACTCGCCATTCCAGTGATGCTGGCAAGTGCTCACTTAGCAACTCTGCGATCCCAATATCAGACTGGATTAACGTATTATTCCCTTTTCTGTCTCCGCTGTAAGATTCATTGCTCTCTGCCTTCCCTTCCTCCTACGTAAAGCATGTAGCACAGACACTCAGTTTTTGTTTGTCTATTGCTGTTGTTTTGTGTTTTTCTTTCACTTGATCATTTTATTGTCTTACCATGTGGAACTGGGAGGTGGAAGAGAATGATGACAAACTGGGTCAGATTTCTGACCATCACACAACACTGACGGTTCTAATCTCTGAATGGAGACCGTTTTTTTAACTGTCCACTTCATTAAGAATGAGTAGCTAACAGGAGAATTCCTGAGACCCACCCATGGAAGGGCAGAGATTATCATAAGCAAATTTAAAAATGTGAAATGAAAGGCAAAATTTGATTTCATACAGATCACATTAAGAGGAGCTTGTTTAATTAGCTGTTTTCAATGTTAAGGGAACATATACACTTTAAATATTCCTGAAAGATACTTTATTAATATATTAAAACAATAAAACCAAACATTCGTATACTTTTAAATCTTACCCTAGCAATAACGAAAATTTTTAAAAAGCATTATAGGTATATGTAATTAGATCATTTTTCACTTCTGGATTATTGAGAACAGAGTATGTATGATTGGATGTAGGTCAACTGGTTTACCAAGTATATATATATATATATATATATATATATATATATATATATATATATATATATATTTTTTCCGTTTAGTGTGAATTAATCCCCTACACAGAAGAAGAAAGTGAAACATAATGTGAATAAACCGTTTATCTATAACACTTAAGAGTAATAGGCATAAACGCAAGAAAATCAAATTTTAGGCCATAATCCTAATGAGTAGATAAAGATGTATCAGCCTGATCCAGGAACCTCTGGGAATCCAGCAAATTGGTCATATGCTAATTTCACTCTCAGAGCCATTTCCAGAAGCTAAAATGTAGCTGGACTGGGAAATACTTGTCCTGTGCTCCCACAAGCCTGGCATATCTCTGCTCACTAGACATCTGGAGACACAGCAAATCAGGCCCAATAGGAATTTCTACAATTCCTGGTAAACAGTAAAGCTCATTATATAATTTGCAAAGTATCAAGAAAGGTGGACATTCTCCGGACCCCTTTTCTGCTGTCATTCAATTCATTTTACAAAAGTCCACAAAAGTGGTATAGGAAGCCCAAATTCATTATTTTTTATTAACAGTTGGTATTTCCATACAACCTCAAACTACATACTTTTCAAAACATATTTGTGTTTGATCTTACCAATAATAATTTTTCCTAGCATATAATTTATTATTCACACTTTATTTGGAAGAAAGCATAGAAGTATTTGAAGATTTAACCTGGATACTTGCATTCAACTAGACTTGGTGAGGACGCTGTGGGTACAAAAAGGAAGATGTAAGAGAAATATATAGGCTTTCCTTGTTATTAAGCACCATAATTAAATAAGAAAACCCATCCTGTAAAAGACATATAGTTTCATGGGATAGCCAAACAAAACGATCGGAAACCCAGAGGATGATGTGCAAGTCTAGGAAAAGCTTCCCAGGGAAGATAACTTTCGATTTAGACTTCAGAGGATGTGTAGAATTTTAGAGAGCAACAGAGAACAGGAAGGACACTCCAGACAGAGGGAGACCTATTCATTACCAAAATCAAGACTCTCATCTTGCATACAGAAGGATTGTGGTCTGAATGTTTGTGTGCCCTGAAAATTCACAGGTTGAAACCTGGAGGGTGTGACGATGTTAGGAAGTGGGACCATTGGGAGGTGTTAGGTGCTGGCGAAGGAGCCCTCCTGCAGGGAAGCAGTGGCTTTATAAAAGAGGCCCCCGAAAGCTGCCTTGTCCCTTGTACCATGTGAGGACAGCACAAAAAGGCATCATCTGTGAACCGGAAATCACACTCCTATGAGACGCCCAATCTGCTGGATCTTGACCTGGACTTGTGAGAAATACTTTTCTGTTGGTTATAGGCTACCTAGTATATGGCATTTTGGCCAAATGGACTAAGACAAAAGGACGTTCTGGGCAGAGGGAGCAGCACTACACACGATCAAAAGCCCAGAACGCATACTCTATGCTAGGAGGAAAATGCTGAAGCAGTCGGAGTCGAGGCCTGGTTGGCTCTTGTTACTTCTTTCTATGACTTCAAGCTGTTTCTGGGTCTAAGGAGGGTTCTTCAGTCTGGGAGAGATCGAGGGTGGAAAATGAATTAAGCTCAGTCCCCTGGAGTTTAATTAGGGTCCCCCAGGGTCTCCTTGGAAGAGTCTTGGGAAAGTCTCAATATTGATTGAATCTGGAGATGCACTGTTGGGCCTGGAGGATTACACCTCAGCGTTATCTGTCAATCAATTTTCATCTCCCAGGAGCAGAAGAAAGTAATTGGATGCTCATGGGAAGCTACCTTCGGAAACTTCATCTAATTCTTTTGATGGTAATAAGGAGAAAAGACAATCAGATTACAGGCAAAGCCAGAACTGAGTCCCTGACTAGTATGAACACGTATCTATCGTATCTACACGTATCCATACATGTACTGTAGGAGAATAGCTGAAGCTTGCTTTCCAGTTTCAGAGGAGTTTGTTTTGCTTTGTTTCCCTCTTTGGATTACTTCTCTCTCACCCCCAAACCTCTGTAGTCCCACGACATATGTATCTTACAGACTCATTACTGCCTTTGTTTATTCTTTTATTTTTTTTTACAAGAAAATAGATATAGAAATTTTGCTCTTTAGAATAAATATTTTAATTATACCTTTTTTTCTATTTTGGAGACTCATTTCCTACTTCTGCCGAGCTTTATTTTTTCATAATAATTTGTTCTCTAAACAAGAGCAAATGTAAAACTGCGTGTCTCTTTTCATGAATTTGTCTCTGAATTCATTTCCATGCCCAAAAGCTCACATTGGCTCTATTTGTACAAGAAACAGAATAATTTTTAGCAAAACACTAAGGATTGAAATAGGTCATTTTCATTTTATTTCTGAAAATATTATAAAAAGCAACAATAGAATTAAAACTAAGAAATTCATGGTTCTGGTTTCTCCTTGCCCTTAAAGGAAACATATTTTATTTTCTACAGAGTGCTAATGTATTATTCTCTCTTTTATCCCTCCTTGTTTTCTTCCTTTTTTCTTTTGTTCCTTTCACATTTTCATAAATAATCTTAATTTTACTATGATCTTATTTGATCTCTTGGGTATAGTTTTGGAATTGCTTAAGATTTTCTCTAACAATGTATACTTTACGTTAGAGCCAAAAATATAAAATAAAAATAAAATTTATATTGGAATTTGATCAAATGACTATATAATGAAATACTAACCTAATTGAAAGAGTTGAATTTTAAAATCATATGCTCTGTTTTCAAACCATTTTTTTTATTATTTTAATTTTGAAATCAAATATATCTTCAGTCATGGAAAAAAAGTGTTTTTCTTCAACAATATAAAAACTTTTGCCATGCGCTTCAATTTCTTTCAGAGGGACTAAAGGCAGAGAATTTGAATCAAATATACCTAGGATAAGAACAAATTTTTTATGAGCTTGATCGTATGTATTCTATCAAGGAGAAATATTATGTTGTGATAAAAGACACCCAGAAACAGTAACTGTGTTTTTAACTGTTGTTAGAATAACAGTTGAATATTTCTCATGAGAAACTCAAAGATAGACAATCAGGCTCTGTAAAGTTCAACCTCTTTATGGAATCATTCTCATTATCTCATAAAAGTTGTCAGATATGAGAGGATCATGTCTTTATTTTAAGCTAGATGATGGAAGAGAGCAAAGGTTACCCAAAAAAGGTGTATTCAGGATGAAACAAATCCTTTTAAAGAATCCTTCCAGAATCCTATTTGAATATTTCTACTCACAGCTCATCGTGAAGAATTGTTTTACTTCATCATTACTAGTCAAAAGGAAGGCTGAGAAATACATGTGTGTATATATATATATATATATATATATACATGTATTTTTTTAGATATACATTGTCATCCTTAATGAAACTGTGTTATATTAATAAGCAAGAAGTGAATGTGTGTTGGATAGGTAATTAACTAATATTTTCCCATCCTATACTATGCTTGTCCCTAAACTGATAATTCAGAATTGATTTATAAAATTGATAAGACAGAGATGGATAGCTTGAGTTGCCACTCTAAAAGAACACCCAATAAGAACAAATTTAAATGTGTAAATTCGTCCTGAAATGTGTTATAGGACCAAATGATTACAAGCTTGCATTTTTGATCAAATAGATCGGATTTTTATAAACTGTGTAAACGTCCTTGTTTAACTGTGGTCTCAATTTCTTTCTTTGCACTATGTGGCAATTGTTGAACAACCACATAAAGTTGTTATTAGCAATGTATAGTATAAGTTAAATGAGGGAAAATGTCATCACAGTGTTTGCTATATGGAACAAGCGTAGGAATGACACCCTTCTGGAAAAGATAAATATTTCTTCAATAATATTGTGAAACTATTCTCATATTATTTGTCTTTACTATTTCACAAGATTTTGCAGGAGATAACTTATTAACATGACAAAATGCATTTTGTTTAGCAACTGAAAGCAAGATGTGTGCATTAAATACTTTTAAAACGGCATTTTGGCTAATTTTAACATCAGTGATGATATGAAAATAAAAGGTTTTTTTTTGTTGGTGTAATATCTTTTGATACACTTTAAATTGGAAAAAAGCAAATGTTAATTTTACTATTCTCTTGTCTGTGAAATAGAAGCAAGTTGGAACATGTGCCTATGATACAAGCAACTTTTCACCCCTGAGGGGCGGATAAGTGCAGAATGACCCTGTCACATGGCCTACCCCAGGTGAAAACAAGGTGTCCATATGGGGAAGTGGGAGGGATCCTATGGACTTTACTTACCAATTCCTTCCTGATCCTGGAACACCTTGACATCGTTGCTTCTTAAAGACCAAAAGAGAGGTCCTATTTCAATATTTTCATGGTCTCACAGTATTTTGAGGATTCCATTTCATCAATGGGAAAAACGGACTCTAGATACATTTTTTCCTTATTTTATTTTCCTACCTTAATTGCATTATTGCTAAAAATGAGACATTCATGAATGAAAATTAGAGATCCATATCTGACACTAACTTTGAACAGATGACTAAAATTTATTTGAACTCCAAATTCCCAGGTATGGAGATGAAAGTGTCTTTTCCAAATCAAAAAAAAAAAAAAATTCCCTGTAATGATAAGAAAATTAAGGTCCTTGGGCAGCACCTGTGGCTCAGCAGGTAAAGCACTAGCCCCATATACCGAGGGTGGTGGGTTCAAACCTGGCCTTGGCCAAACTGCAACAACAACAAAAAAATAGCTTGACATTATGGTGGGCACCTGTAGTCCCAGCTACTTGGGAGACTGAGGCAAGAGAATCACCTAAGCCTCAAAGCTGGAAGTTGCTGTGAGCTGTGATGCCACAGCACTCTACTGAAGGCAACAAAGTGAGACTCTATCTCTATAAAACAACAAAAAATTTAAGATACTGAAGTGTATTTGGAAATCCTGTAGCACTCGGTGTTAGGACTTTGAATGTCAACATAAAGACCAGAGTTATAGCTATAAATGCCAGTTCAGCACACTGCCACACTAAAGGAAACAAAGGGGGGATGGCAGGGGTGCGGGGGTGAGGACAGGATGAATGGCTCGTTTCCCATAGTTCTGTTTTTCTGCCTAGAAAAATATATAACTATTCCATGCAATTTCTAAAGAATAAGTCAGTGAGAAATGTTTACTCTCATGATGTGCATTTCCAGTTCTAATTTTCATGTCATATTAACACATACTTTTATTTCTTTCATTTCAAGCACTTTCCCTGTGAAGAAAACTCATTCCAGAAATTAAGAGCCTGAGCTTTTCATTTTATAAATCAGAGTTGTATACAGTTACGTTACCATAAAAAAGGCACTAAACTGGTAAATGGGTTCTGTTCTAGCTAAACACGTCACTGAAGAATAACAAGACCAATAGTTCAGAAATTTATTTGAAAAAGTTAAACTTTGTGGCCACTTCCTTTTAAATGCGATAAATTTCAGATGTGCAAACTTTGCAAAGGCAGCTCTGATACTTCTATTTGTAATATAAACTCTTTTTGAAAAATGTCACAGTTACATACACTGTAAGCACCCTTTTTATTCCTTTACTAACAAAATCACTCCTATTCCAAAGCAGAGAGACACTAAACATTAGTTTAGAACCTACCATGTGCTGAATTCCTTAGAAGCAGCAACCGGATATGCTTTATTTTAAAATTTTGTCTTTGTCAATTGTTTGGCATTTCATTATCCAGTAACTGATTTTCTCTCTCTTAAACAACATCGGTGTTTTCTCTTCAGAGTATAACCTTTCTGCGTGTCCTAAATGTAACTATAACTTCTTTTATTATACATTCTATTTTAAATCTTAAAATTCCAATTTTAGCTTTCTAGTCCTAAGTGGTCCATCGCCCTTGTGGAAGACACATCTGGTCTCCTTCTCCATCAGGTGCTTGTCTTTCCTAGGGAAGCTGAAGCTTTAAGAGGTGTCCAACCCACTTCCTTAACCTCTTCAGAATAGCAGATGTTTACAAGTGGATAATTAGAATTTTCTATCCTTTTGTCTTTTTTTTTTTTTTTTGGCACAGTGTCTCCATCTGTCTCCTGGACTAGAGTGCAGTGGCTGAATCACAGCTCCACAAACTCAAATTTCTTGGTCAAGAGATTCTCCCACCTCAACCTCCTGAGAAACTGGAACTACAGGCATGTACACCCATGCCCAGCTAATTTTTTGTATTTTTTGTAGAAATGGGGTCTTGTTCATGGTCAGGCTGGTCCCAAACTCCTGGCCTCAAGAGATCCTCCCGCCTCGGCCACCCACAGTGCTAGCCTTGCAGGTGCGAGCCACCATGTCTGGCTTTGTCTTATTCTTAAGTAAATTTCAAAAGTAGTAATATCTTCTGAGTGGGGTTAATTAATGTTTTAAATGTGTTGAAAAGTTAGTTTAAAAATGATTTCAAATCAATTGAAAGAAAAACTTAACTCGATCAGTTATATACTGACGTCAAAAAAGTTGATTAGTGTAAGTACATCGTCTATTAAGGGGAAAGTATCCTTGAGGAAATGGGCTGCTGCTTCTCATAGGAGAGAGGAATGCAGGACGACGGCAAACTTAGGAACTATTGGCTAATTCATCAGCATCAAAAAAGCCTCATCATCTTTATTCGTAGGCTAATTTTGTTTACTTATTATAAAGGGTGCATATGTGGCATACAAGTTATTTTTAATGAAGACAATAAAAAGAAACATAAAATAATTCATACAACTTCTGTCGAAAGGTAATAACTACTATCTGTAATAGCTACTGTTGCTTTGTGTGAAAATCCTATTCTTTGAACTTTTTACATTACATAATTGAAATGTGACAGAGACAAAAAAAAGGCTCGTTAAGTAAACATTTAAAATCTCACTAATTTGCCTTTCCAAGTTAAACTACCTGTATTTGTTTCAAATAAATTACGACTTTTCCCAGAGATCCTTTAATGATATATGCTCTTCCCCTACTTGTTGCTTAGAAGTCTGAACAGGCTGGTGGCATGATTATGCATACGCATTATGCAAAAACAACTCAAAAGATAAAAATATTAATGTATCAGGGAGAGAAACATTTGTCAGAGCCAACCAAGGTCATCAAATATAAAACACAATAAATTCAGAAACTGTTTACCATCTGTCAAAATAGTAAATCTCTATAAGTAGAGCTTTAGAGGAATTATAAAGAATGTTGAATGAGTCTAGGGAATCAATAAAAAAGACTGTCAAAAAACAAAGCCTGGAGTCCGACAAGGCTAAAAATCACCACCTCTACGCTGTAGCAAAATTTTAGAAAAGGGTATAAATATTTCAGCTGAATACTTTTGCTATGGTTGTGTGAATTTTAGAGAATGTTGCATAAAAGTTTGGTTTCCATCATTTACATATATCCCTAAAATTATTGAAACAATATATATTTTCCAGAAAAAGAATTATGCTGCATTTAGCATGATCTTAATGAAATGTCATATCAATAGAAATAGCATAGAGCTCATTTTGAGAAAATTTTCTATTATTTAAAACAGGGCTCAGAAGAGACAAAATACAGAACATCATATATCATCTCACTTGTGGCTTTGAATGTTTTTTTATGATGACATCTAATTCTTCCAACAGTTTAGAGCATGAATCATGCATTTAATTTATATTGAGAGACCTCCTCGAAAATTAAAATGACCTAATTAGAAGGCAATGGGCTGGTATAGCAAGCACAGTGAAGACAAAGTATCTTGCCTAAGTCTTCAGTGGGCATCTCAGACCTTCCGCTCACTGCAGCTGTTGAAAGCTTGTGGACTGGAAACCACATATGATAAGAAGGTGTTCTTTCTTACTACATATTTATTCTGCCTTCGCTGGGCACACAGAGACACATTACACAAACTGTAATGCTTTGCTACTCTGGTCTGCAAGGAAGAAGCAGCAGTGGATACCGAGGAGCTCAATAGAAACGCACAGACTCAGCACCTAGCCCTGATCTGTTCGATTAGTATTTGTATTTCAACAAGATCTGAAGGTGACACACTTGGGAAGCGTCATCACAGTGTTGTGCTGTTGAACTGAACCGCCTGGCTCCGGCTGGTCTTTCTCCTTTACTTAACATGTCTGTGCTTTATTTTCCTCCTCTGAGAAATGGAAAAAATAATAGTAACAGACCCTTCCGATTAGTGTGAAGATTGAAGGAGTTAATTCTTGCAAGGCTCTCCGAGTGGTCCTGGAATATAATAAATGTCGTGGAAGTGTTTGCTATTACTATTATTATCCCTGTTCAGTTTATCAGCAAATGTTTCTTTGATTTTAGAGAGAATAAAAGAGAACGTAGGATGGCCAGGGTTTGGAATTGGATGAACGTGAAGATGAATGGGAAGTCTGCACTCGCTTCCTGCTTTGTGGCCACAGCTGCTCCCATTTGGAACGCTAATGTGCCATTTTTTATATCATTGATTCAAAGGAATAAGTTAATTCCACATAATTGCTTTTCCCCATTACCCAACATCTCAGTCATTCTTCATGATTATCAACTAAGATGATGAAATATTACCTAGAATTTTGAAGAAGAAAAGGAAACACCAATAATTGTACTATGGTAATGATAACTTTATTTTTATTGTTGTACTTACTATTAGGAACGACTTTTTTTATATGAACATTTTTTCTGATGTAGTGAGTATTGTGAACACTCCTTTACCCACAGACAGTGATGTATATTTAAGTCAGAATACATGTTACAACATATGACTCTTTCTTCTGAATGATCCAAACCTTATTGGACACAGGTAGTGCCTCTGCATGCATTTCTGCTATGTTCAGTGGGCTACCTGGAGAGTGAGATAGCTACATATGTTAATAAAATGTTTTAATCCCATGAAGAAGTATTTAAATTTCATGATTTTTATTTGTACTGTTTGATTATTTGGGATATTATTCTCTGAATACTAACATACCTCATCATTTGCTTAAAACATAGTTTGAAAAACAAGCCAAATACTTCTGGAAGTACGATGTACAATTTCAGAGCCAATGTTGCACAGGGGCTATTATAAGATGCAACCATTGTCCATTTGACTTCTACATGTACTGACCTGAGCGTTCTGGGACTATGTTACTTTTGTGGGAAGACACCAATGTAGTCGGGCAGCATGGTTGAATATAGATACGAGACTATGTTCTCCTTGATTTTGTTTGTTTTCTTCATACTAACAAAAACATCTTTTACTTCAAAATGTATCTCACTATAGGTTTCAATTATGTTCACAAATGTTTGCATCTAATTTCACTAAAAGATTTGTTTACACATTTACCATAAGATGTATGAATTGCTATAATGAGGAAAACATATCCACTTCTATAAAAAATGAATAAAGATTAAGAACAGTCACTCCCATGGAGATTTTCTTATCTTATTTTTTTGAGACAGAGTCTCACTATATCGCCCTTGGTAGAGTGCTGTGGCATCACAGCTTACAGCAACCTCCAACTCTTCAGTTTTAGTGATTCTCTTGCCTCAGCCTTCTAAGCAGCTGGGACTACAGGTGCCCACCATAACGCCCAGCTATTTTTTGGTTGTTGTAGTTGTCGTTGTTTAGCAAGCCCAGGCTGGGTTCAAACCTGCCAGCCATGGCGTATGTGGCTGGCACCCTAACCACTGAGTACAGGCACCGAGCCACCAGGGAGATTTTTAAAGCCAACTTGTTCAGCCAAAAAGTAACTGGGATTATAGTGAACTAAAACTGTTTTAAAAATAACACAAGTCGTTTGACAAATGAAAAAAATGGTTGGGTTCATCCATCAGTAAGAAAATGTTAAATTGAGTATTATGTAGTTCATAAATTCTGTATTATGATAAACTCAAACATTAATTGCATCCATGAGTGTAAAACTGCTGAAACCTGGAAGGAAAAAGAAAAAAACTGTGATAAAAGCATGTTTGAAAAATTTGACCAATTCAATTTAAATAGGCTATTTAGATCAAATGTACCTTATCCCAGTAGAACAGGAAATTCAGGAAGTTTGAAGATTCAAATTCAAAATTTTAAAATATACCTGAAATATGAATAGTTCTTTTTTTCTGGAATAAATAAAGCAACATTTACTACAATTACCGCAAGTGTCAAAAATAAGCCTAGAAATCGGAATGCACTTGGATATTAGGTAGTGTGAATCCATCCTTCGGAAAAAATCACCATGAAATTTGACTTTGGGAGAACAGTGGAGGGTTTCAGAGTTTTGCATATTCACGAACACAGATATTTGAGAACTGAGAATTACTCAAAAACATGTATTAGAATATACAAATGTGGTTTGTAGTAATCATTTTACTATGTGTATCAAAACATCATGTGGTAAACCTAAATGTATACATAACAAATAAATTTTAAAAAGCGTAGTAGACAATGACAATTGCAAAATTCTTTATTGATGACAGCTTTTTGTAAGATGACTCTGTTTACACATTGATCACTAGGACCGTTTCTAAAAACAGTCATTCCCTATATTTGTTAAAACATGATTTTCTTGTTGCTTATATTTGAACAGCTAAAGAAAGAACATATTTGGCAAAAAACAAACAAACAAAAAAATTGAATTGTGATAGCAAAGAATTTGTTAAATCTGCAAAGGAGAATTGAGGTTATAAGTGACTACTACATATATTTTTATAAAGTTTGGTTCTCCTCCTTCAAATTAAGAAAATTTATCTAAAAATGTACAATAAAAACCTTTACAACAAAATCCAGTGTTGAATTTGATGCAGGATAAGGCGGCCCCACTACCTGCTGCCTTGGCGCTGGTGGTGCTGATGCTGTGGCGGATGGAGGAAGCAGCTTGCTAGAAGGGCCGGACACCTGAGGGGAGACACTGGCCCCTTGCTGTCTCCTCCCCTGTTCTGGCTAGTCCATTTCATGGATGGCCCTTGCTGTGGGAGCACTTCTGACTGGCCAATGTCATGTCAGTTTCCAGGGCCTGAGTCTTCATTGGAGAGCTGGCTGTAACTGACAAAGACCCACGCCTTAAGAATTCTGGCAAAACAACCCCCTGGTACTATATAACCCCCTGAGCAGAGAGCTCAAAAACAGACCTCGGCTGGACCTTGAAGAGGGAGCAGGGGAGCTTGTTCCCCTCCTGGGTTCTCTCTGCCAGGAGGTTTGGTTTTTCTAGTAGTTGTAATTCTTGTTTCCTGTAAATAAATCCTGACTTACCACTACTCCTGTGGTCCGTCGAGTCCTTCTTCAAATGGCCGAGACCAAGAACCTGAAAGTCCAGCATCAAATTAAATTTCGATCACCTCCAATTCTCATTAATGACCAATCTTTAAGGCTTGGTTTTTTAATCTATTTTCTATATAGTTTAAAGCCTGATAAAGTATGATGTACTCATAAATCAATTTATGCAAGCATAAAATCATGTTCAATAACTAAAATATTTCTATGTGGATAATTATTGTACAAATAGTCATACATTTTAAAATAATGGCCCATTTTCTTTGAAATTATATAATTATGACTAATTATTAACACAATTATATGAAATTTAAAAAACATCTTGAATTTCCGTTATTTATAGTTTCAATATGTCTATAGATATAGATTTTATAGATATATATCTAGATAGGTAGATAGATATAGATTTTACGTATATATATATTATATATATATATAAAATCTCAATATACCTATAGATAGGTAGATAGATATAGCATCCCCAAATAGATTAGAACATAGCCTGAGGGTGATGGTTATTAATAATATTATCATTTTCATCATTTTAAAATCCAGATTAAATTGATTCAGTATAATAAAAAAGTTTAGTTGAATTTGCTAAGACCAACTATTACTGTGGCTTAATGAAAATATCAAAACATGAAACTTTAAGTAAAAATATGAAACTGCAATAATAGCCAGTAGCTAACATTTGAGTAAAGGCATTAGGATAGAAAGATGCGTACGAGCATGTTTGGGATTAAAGGAACTCAGGTGAAGAAAATAGCATGTCTTAAATATTCCAAGCAGGGAGTTGCTTTTCCTGTTGCAGGTTTTAGAGCTGAAATAAAGAGAAAAACAAAGAGCATGGGAATGAATGAGGCCAGAGACGTGACTCAGAGGACTTTGGCTTCTATACTGACTGAAACAGGAGGCCACAAGTTGTACTGGAAGTTACATATTAAAGGCCATGCTGTCCCTGAGAGGAGAATAGGCCATGGGGCATAAAGCAGAATCAGAAGGACCAGTTCAGAGAGGATTCCAATTACTCAAGATATGGCCATGTCTGGCTCTTGAGTGGCAGTCATGGAACTGGGAAGACACAGTCAGATCCTAGATACAGTTCAATGGCAGTGCCCAGAAAATTCTCAGGTAGATTGAATGTGTCACTTCATTATGTTTATAAAACTATAGCTCAGAGACCACAAATCTACTTCTATAAGGTCCCTCTATCGTGACACAGATTTTCATTTGCAACTATTTTCTACAACTCTCCTGCTAAGATAATATGATCATTATAATTCAATAACTGAGAAGCAATTAGCTTCGGTTCCACAGGACAGCTGCCTCCCTAAAATGTTTGTGAAGATAATCCACAGCAGGGTTATAACAATAAGCAGAAGAAAATTAGACAAAATAAATTGAAATCTGGTACACGCGGAGTATAACTTTAAAACTAATTATTGTTGTTAAGACAACTAATTTTGTATACTTTCTCATTTTCTAGCCATTCTAGTGAATTTTACTGTGCATTCTATTTTAGCCTTCCACTAGGGTCTCTCCAAATTCCTTCTGGGAAAGATATAAAGATATTTATTTCTTGAATTTTCTTACTTAATGAGTTTCCCCATTTTTATAGGTTATACCTGTTTTACCTATCAGACAAAGTCTGTTTTAAAATCCCTCTCCCGCAATTTTCTCTACTAAAATGGAACATAGAGCAGCATTTATTTATTCAACTAGTTGGAAATAGAACTTTGAGTGTGCTGTTGTTTGATATATAAGAAATTTCATGCGATGTTATATATTAAAGTTTATGCAATATCCCCTAATAAATTCTAGAAGAACCAAGTTGTCTTTATCATTACTGTAATCTTTTCATGGCATCAGATGGCTAAATTTTTATTTTCTTTTGCCACTTAAGATCAAAAGCAGGGCAAAATTTAATAAAAAGAAAGAGTATCTGTTAAAGACATACTTCCACCAGTTTACTAAATAAATACCTCGTGTGTGGCTTTAAGCCACGCTTCTCCTGAACATCTCAGAGACTTCTAAAGACTTAGACAACCTCCTGTGTTCTGCTAGCTTCAGGAGATATTCATAGGCCCATCACCTTACCCATGGCATTTGCACGCATCAAATCTCTTTGTTATGTGCATATTTGTTTACTTTGTAAGATCTTCAAGGATAGATCCTGCAATTCCTTTGTCTTGTGTAGACCTGTCATGACACTTGTCCTAGAAACATGTGGTAAGCAGTTGGAGAGACAAAGAAAATGTAGGCAACCTGGCACCTTGCATTGTACACAAGAAGAATCTGACCAAATAGTGACAATTTTCCCTCTGTCCACTTTGACTATCCTAGGTGTCAGCCATGTTTTATGATTTTCCACTTATTCATGCTTAATTCCAAATAATAGAGAATACTTTGTGAAGTCATGTGATCAGGCATAGCTTCCATGGATGATTCACAAAAGAAAACAATTAATGTAGAGTCCTATGTATTTACAATGAATACGCAATGTATTCATTTATTTATTTATTTATTTTTATTAAATCATACCTGTGTACATTCAGGCAATCATGGGGTACAATGTGCTGGTTTTATATGCATTTTGAAATATTTTCATTAAACTGGTTAACATAGCCTTCACGGCATTTCTTTAGTTATTGTGTTCAGACATTTATGTTCTATATTTAGTAAGCTTCACATGTACCCTTGTAAGATGCACTGTAAGTGTGATCCTACCAATTACCCTTCCTCCACCTATCCTTCTTCCTCCCCTCCCCTCCCTTTCCCCTTTCTCCATATTCTTGGGCTATAATAGGGTTATAACTTTCATATGAAAGCTATCAATTAGCTTCATAGTAGGGCTGAGTACATTGGATACATTTTATTCCATTCTTGAGATACTTTGCTAAGAAGAATATGTTCCAGCTCCATCCATGTAAGCATATATACAATGTATTTTTAAAGCATGCAAAAAGAAACCCCTAAAGAGTACTGCAGACGTTTAAAAGACATGGGCGGCACCTGTGGCTCAGTGAGTAGGGTGCCGACCCCAATATGCCAGAGGTGGTGGGTTCAAACCCAGCCCTGGCCAAAAACTGAAAAAAAAAAAAAAAAAAGACATACATGCAAATCCTAAACATCATATAATGATTCTACTACACCAAGAAAGAAGGCAGAGGCAGATGATCCAATTTGGGTCCAGAACATCTCTTGATATGAACCATTTGGTCAGTCTCTACAGGTGATTATTTCCACAACATGACTTCAAACATTTAAAATTATCACAGAAAACACACTCACGAGAGAACGCATTTGCCTCACAATCAATAGTATCAGTAACCAGAGCAGCACTAAAGGTTTGGAAATTTTGCAGACTTTGTCAAATATTTTTTAAGAAATACTTCTCAAATTATGCACTCTATTTTCATCAAACTTCACGAGGTAAAAGTGGTTGAATTTATTTATCTTTTGATATGAACTTTTTTTTTTTTTTTTTTGGCTCTCTTAGTCATTCTCTCTGGTTTTGCACTTTTTAGTCAACACACCATACATGGGAAAAGGGTACCTAAGTGATATACTGGGATGTCTCTATACATGAAAGACTCCCAACTTGCTTCATGATAATGAAGTCACAGTAATGTGACTCATTTAAACTTCTCAGTGATCAATATATGTGAGAGAGGAGAGCACGATGATTGGCAAAGGAAATTAGAAAAAATGCACAAAACTGAAGACAAAGGAAAGAAAATAAAATAATGGAGTTGGGAGAAAGAACTAATCTCAAGATGAAAAATAAACTAAAAGTAAATGCCCATGTCTATATTTGAATGCCTGGGTCATTTGCAACAAGCTGTATGAAAGACGAAGAGAAATTTACAGACTATATAGACTATAACGATGACAGATCGAGGAGAAATTTAGGGAAGTGTCAGAGGTACAAAGGAATCAGTTCACAATGCATCTTGAAACTGGGATGGGAATTCACTAGTAGTATATATCATTTCAAAAATGACTTCTCTTACCTTGAAAACTGTGTCATTCAAATTTGTGTGTCTGAAATCACAAAGATTACTCCTCTAAAGGAGTACTACATTTTAAAATCACTTTGATCAAAAAAGGACATTTAGAAATACATAATTCCTTAATTTTGAAGGCACTTGTCATCTGCAAATTCTGGAATCAGCATGTCGTTAAGACCATTCCTAGAAGTGAAGAGAACAAATGTATGTAATTATCTATGTATCTGTTCACTTTACCCTCCTATCCTCAACTATGCTGTTGACTAAGATAAAATACATATTTAACATATTCTCCTATTTCTTCTCACCAATTATTTTGGGGAAAAATAACCTCACAGTAGATGGAATAGTGTCGTGCAGAATTACTATGTAAAAAAGTCTAGTTTCATATACTTTATGGACTATACCAAAAGCATTTGAAACACACAGGGCTTTACTGTTTCCATAGAAAGCTAAAATTACTTTGATTTAAAATGTCATCAACAAGAAAAAAGTTAGAATTTATAACCCACAGGGCCAATGCACATCCAGACTAATCACATTCCGTATTTTTGAGGTCAGAATTCATATCTGGGTCTGAATCAATATTAATATTCCTTCTCTGCACTTGGTAGATGAAAAACATTTTCTGCAAAAGGAAGAGCCTCTATTATTTTTATTAAATAGTAGTTAGTTGGCTGCACTTTCCTTGGGTTTAAAAAGATAGTGTAGAAATGGCTGTGCTTATAGTTTATAGTTTTACAAGAAGTGCTTTTGAGAAATGATATTTTAACTTTATGTGATTCTGTGACTTCTCAATAATAGCATTTTCACTCACTTCAATATGCTCCTTTCTTGGAAATCTAAAAGTGTTAAAGTACACTATCTCACTGCTCTTCATAACAATCCCGTTGGGTCCAAATTGATTCCTATTTGATAAATCTTAGAAAAAGCTGCTTCAGATGAATTATCATTGTTCTCTAAAGCATAGATTAGTTTGATCCTTAACTAATCTTTTGTATGAGAATGAGAGAAAATGAATCACTCCTTCTAAATTTAAACTCATATATAAACTTTCCTACTTCTAGGCCCCACCACCACTCTCCCGAGGAATGAGCCCCAGAGGGTCGTGAGGCAGCCAGGGTCAGTGGCACAGGGGACAATCCTGCCAGCTTGAGTGCACTTTTCCTCCAATTCACCCATTAGCTCTCTTTCCTAAAAAAGAAAAAAAAAAAAGGAAGGAAGGAAGAAAACAAAGAGAAAAATGCCACATAATTATTTTTCTTCCACCTTCGGGATCTGCAGATAATGTTCAGCTGAGACAATTTTGAAAACATTAAAAACATTTTAGCGCAGTAAAGAAAAACCAAGAAACACATTAGAACAATTGTATATTTCTTATTCTGCATCAAGCAATACGTCATATTAACTTTACCGTTTATAGACCTCTCCAGTTATGGTTTTGTAGGCGAGCATGTAGTTATTTACATAATATTTATGTTGCCCAGAATGTTCACAGCTGTCATTCCTGTCACCCCACAGCATATAGTTTTGGTCCTTGTAAGCCAGACTTGGCCAACCCACGGCTAACACTAAGTGAGAATGAATCTTTTACAAATAAATGAAACCCAGTGAGTTAAGTCATAGATTTTAGTCCACAAGCTGGCACAGTTCAAATGTCATTTGTCAAAAGACTTGCTTTTTCAAAAAAAGTAAAATGTTACTATTTCTGAAAAAAGAAAACTTAACCAAATAATAGTAGATTATATAATTATAAGGAACTCATAAACCAAATTTTGGATTTTTCTATTTCTTAAGCTATTATTTTAAAATCTAAGGACAGCAAATCCAAAGAAATGTGTCATTTTTGATCTCTTGGTAAAAATTTAATTATTTCTCAGCCAAATAACCGGACTTGCCCAATAATTTTGTGTCTTCAGTTAATTTTCCGTCCGACTCTACCCCTCAAGAAAGGTTTATAGCAAGAAGAATAAATGTCAGGAGGCCTTTGAGTGTTATTCTATCCTATTGCTGTGGCTGGATTTCTGCCATATTTAGTTTTTGTTCCTATGGCTTAAAGTTCTACCTCCTGCCCTCGTTTCCAATTTTCATGCAATTCCACAATAACAGATCTCTACTGCTCAAAGGAAGAGAGTGTCTTTTTGATTGATTCATTAAAGTGACACTTTTATTTCTCACATCAACAGACTGGGTCTAGACCTGGAGATAGGCCCCTACCCCCATAGAAACTGAATTCACGATCCCCAAGGAAATTGCTTGGGGAAATGTAAAGGGGAATTATACTAGATATGCTTTTCAGCGTGTGTGTTTTTTCAGGGTGTGCTTATGTAATGCAAGAGCAGAAACAAAATGAGTGATTCTATTTAAAAGAGACCCTGAAAGCTCTGTCTTGCTATAATTGAAGACAAGCGCCGTCAGGCAGCAAATATGGAAAAGATGCCCGCTGCTCTCCTCAGCAATGTAAGTAGAACAGTCTTGGACAGAGGGGCCGGGACTAGACAATGGAACAGCTACCAGCACCGCGTGGTGAGGCAATTAAATTCTCAGATGGTAATTCAATGTCGAAAAAGGAAAGGAAGGAGAGCACGGTAGCTACAGAATTATCGCAAACATTATGTAGATGATAGATTAACGAAGAAGAGAAAAATGAACAGGAGAAATGTATTTACAATTCACCTCTAGCTAGATTTAATTAAAAACACCATAGCATTGCAGAATTTTTTTTAATTTTAAAATTTTTTTCTAATGGATATTTCTACCCAAATCAATCATTCATCTCCTTTCCTAGTCAACACGCTGAGATAAAAAAGCATATTGTAGGAAGACAAGAGTTTTTTTTTTATTTATATTCCCTTGCAAGCTAAATTGGTAGCTGTTTTAATGCTTCTAATTCAAAACTGCAAGGAAAATGGAAATTAAATAGCAAAGTAAATCCCCTGCAACGTGTCTCTGATGAAAGGGACTTAGGGAAAGGGAATCACTCTTCAAGCAGGGCCTTCTTCACTGCACAGAGAAGCACCAGGTGGCTGCTTCAAAATTAGGTGTATTTCTCCTCTCAGGATCCTGTTGCTATCCACATTCGGGGGTGGGGGTTATTCACGTAAAATAATGGGATCCATTCTGATCCCATTTTAAAGCCAAAACAACTATCAACATATTCAATTGTCCAAGAACAACAAGTGAGATCACCTCCGTCTTCTACAGTCTGAATATGTGTACTCTGAAATCCAAGTGTTACCCATGTGATGGTACTTAGAGGTGAGGGCCTTAAAGAGGTGATGAGGCCACAAGGGCTCTTCCACGGTGGACTGGACACAGGCCCTTTAGAAGAGGTACATGCAGCCTTTGACTGGCTTGTCCTGATCCTCCTGCCACGTGGGGAGACAGGGAGAAGGCCCTCCCCACACCAATGTCAGTGCCTCGAGTTTGGATTCTCCAGCCTTCAGAACTGTGAAAAATTAATTTATGTTCCGTCTAAATTGTCCAAAGTCTGGCATTGGTTATAGGCGCAAACATGAGCTAAGACATTCTCTGGGACATGCTGTATTTAATTCTGCTGCTGTATCAGCTCTCATTGCCTCCAGGACCACCCAGAGAAGAACAAAATTTTGAAGGAGAAGTAGAATTATCACCTCCAGAATTAATAACCTAGACCTCTTTGTTTCTTATATCAATAAGCCAAGACAGTGATGGCAGATAAAGGATATTTGAAAGGGGATAAAACACACAGTTCCAGCAACGTTACAGTTTTAAGATGTAGGCAAAGGCTCCTCAGCCCACACAAATAAATTTACGTTCTCCACATTGATCAACATCTTTTTCTTCTGTCGTCCTTAAATTCTTACTAAGGTTTCCTGTACAAACAGGCTGTGGCATCTGAGAACCAAGCTGCTCCGTACATAAATCTCATGAATGTAATAACAAGTAAGGGAATAGCAGAGGCTGGAATTAATATTGATTCCTTATGACTGTTACAGCCTCACAAATGATCGTTTTGTTCGTCTTTCTGAGACCTTATGCAATAGTGACAACCATTTCAAAAACGAGTTCAATCAAACTGGAAGCCAATTAGTTCATTTAGAGAGCCACAAAATATCCTGATGTTTTGAACCTAATTTACTGAAATATTTGTGGACTTACTTTGTGCAGATCCTGGTAACATCCTTTCCGAATAAAGAACGTGACTAATTAGTTCTGTGAACTACACCGCTCCAGTTATTAATGCACTTTTTGCTAATGAAATCAAAACGCCTCACGGTTTATGCATTTCAGGCTGTAAGTTAGTACACTGTTAAAACACCCATGTCAATTTTGAAAAACAATTTATTGCATAATGTTATTTAAATGCATGCAGTCTATCATTGCTTTGAGGCTATCCTCTTTAAATACACAAATGAATTGTCAAATTGGGATTTGCTTCATAGTTCTAAGGATGTTTCTTAAAGCACTCAAATAGAAACATCAAGAATCTCTAGGTTGGGAATGATGGCTCATACCTATAGTCTAGCACTTTCAGAGGCCAAGGCAGGAGGATCGATTGATGTCAGAAGTCCAAGACTACATGGACTCGTGAGACCCCACCTCTAAAGAAGAAAAATTAGCTATGTGTGGGAGCATGTGCTTTTATTCCCAGCTACTCAGGAAGCTGAGTTGGGGGATATTTTGAGCCTGGAATTAGAGGCTGCAGAGAGCTGGGATCCCACCACTGCACTCTTGCCTGGGCAAGAGAGTGAGACCAACCATTTATCACAAATGAAAAGATTAACAAGAGCTAATATTATAATATGATGAAAGTTCAATATGCTTACATAAAATTATTTCCATACATTTTTTTCTTTACCAAATATTCATAAAGCAGGAGAAAACATAAAACTATTATAATACAAATGTATAATGTTTAATTGTTTTAAAAGGAAAGTTATCATGGTGCTAACAGTTCATTTTTAATAATATCTAGAAGAACATAACATTATGATTTGATTTTATGTTAGTGCCCCATTAATGCCCACTTCAGGCAACTAAAACACTTCAGCGCAAGCTTCATGCATCATCAAACAGCAAAGGTGCTTATTAACAGATCATTAAAATAGTCACGTCATGTTTATTTTAAGAAGTTATTTACAATATATCTGTGCTTGTCCCTGGCAAGTAGTCACTTTGAGAAGAACCATTAATTAAAGTGATCATAAATGACCCAAATGCTACTGGAAGAAATACAACAGATGAAAGCATTTTTCTTCAAATGCTCTTGGTCTATTTATTCCTTCAGTATTTCTATGCTCATTATCTTCACTGCATGTCCCTACAATCAACTTGAACTTATGTACATCCTAAACATTTCTTCCTACCAATAGTTGACATTTAGTTAATGCATTTTAAAAGTAATTTAGAGATATTAATATTTGTCTTTTTATTCATTGATAACTCCATAACATAGTATAATCTCATCATAATGAATATGAGTATTATGTGAATTTGAATGATATCTTATGTTAAATAAAATCACCTAATACTACTGGAATACACTTAAAGTTTAACATAATATGATTAAGCTTGTTCAGAAGTCTTTTAGTGGCTTGAAGTGGGTATTAATGCCTACTAGTAAACATGTTGACCCAACACCATTTAAAAAAGGAGCTTCTCTCTCCCTACTTGAAATCTCTCCCACTACCAGGAGCTTTGGTGTTTTCTGTATTCTTTTCTGTAAATCAATACGGTCTTAACACGGACGGGTGGAGGGGGGGGGGAATAATGTAATGAAGAATAATAAAATACATGTATTTAAAAAAAAAAAAACTGTAGATGACCGAGAGCCACAGGTCTCAGTCATCCAAGGGTACAAGATTTTAAATCCAGCTTCTCTAAGATTCCATTGTTAACTTACACATAATTAGCACTAAATAAATATTTGTTGACTTGAAAAATCCCTAGTTGGCACTTAAAAAAAGAAAAAATAAATAGAGAGAAGGAGGTTCTAGTGAATCTGTAGGTAAAAGAATAAGACTCCTTCTCAGCTGTTTTCTCGTGGCATCTCTTCATATGTTTGCCTTTGATTCAGGCTAATTTAATAAGTATTTAATGAGCACCTACCACTTTTAAAGGCCCCATGATCTGTGCTTAGGGGATACAAAAATAAAAGTTAGCTTTTCTGTTCTGAGGAGTGACATGTTATGAGGAAATATTTATTTGGGGGAAACCAGAGTATACTTTATGGAGGTGATTTTGAGATGGATTATAAAGGATAAGACTTTCAACAGGCAAAATATGAAGGGAAGTTGATCGGAGAGGGTTCATCTCATGGGCAACAAGATGTTGAAGAACTGGCCAGTAGTTCAGTTTGGCGGTAGCTAGGGAACCAATGAGTAGGTAATGGGTTTATAAAACCAGAAGACAGTGACGGTCCTTGTAGTGGAGGATTTAGATTTAGAATGGAATGTTGAAATTAAATCCAAAAGGTGCTGTGGAATTATTAAAAATGTTGGATTGGTTTGATATTTCAGAAATATGCTTCTGATAAGGGTGGCATGTAAAGTGATCAGAAGCTGGGAGAGCTGAAAGGCAGGAAAACTGGCTGTGAAGATGGCCAGTTGGAGAAACAGGTGACAAAGGTCAGGATGCAGCCAGAGGCAGAGGTGTCAGGTCACAGCAGCTGAGTGGCAGAGGGGTCTAAAGTAGAGAAGGGTACAGATAACTCTGAAGTTTCAAATTTGGGTGACTGAATAATCAAATATAGGGACGTCGGAAGTGAGGTTGCTTTGGCTTGGATGGTGATGGTGAAAATTTTGATGTGAAACATGCTAAGATTAAAGTTTTATAAACCATCTGAGTATAGGCACTAGCTAGCCAAGATGGAGTTAAAAGTGAAGAGACAGGTGTTAGTTGGGGTATAGAGGAATCACTGATATGATCATGGAAACTGCTGGAATAGGTAGAAGCAAAGAGTGAAGAAGATTAGAATGGTTATATGTTTGAATTGTAAATAACAGACATCCCTACACATTAGGATTTAAATAATGAAAGGAATTTATTGCCTCATGTAAGTGAAAAATCCAGTGGAGTGGACTTGAGGCATGGTTAGTCAGTGACCTGGATCAATTATACTTCAGTTCCCTAAACTCTGCTTTATACTGTGTTTTAGCTTCCTTTTCACACTGGATTCCCTTGAGGTTGTAAAATGGTAGCCAACAGCAATTAAGTACATATGGTTTGTCATTTATACCCAAGAGGAGAGAAAGAACTAGTTTCCTTTAACTATCAAATGAAAGCCTTAAGCTTTGCTCTAATTGGCTTACTGAAGGTCACATGGTGATGGCTCTGGTCTGGTTTTCCTTGAGCCCTCTCTGTGATAGGAGGGATGAGTTATACTAATGGGCTTAAATCATAGCTTACCATTACAGCTGGAGATAGAATCAGTTCTACCCGGTTCTCCTGGCTGCTTATACAATGAGAGCTGGAGATCAGCTTAAGTTCACTACAAGGTCCAAAACCAGATTCTTATATAGCAGCGGTTCTCAATCTGTGGGTCGCAACCCCTTTGTAACAATGAAAATCCATCACGGCATTAGGAAGGTTGAGAACCATTGTTATAGAGGTACAATATTGGTAGGAAATCTAAGAAAATTGTATTGCTATGGAACCCCAGAGAGGAAAATATTTATTTCATTTAGGATACAATAACCAACAAGGTGGTAGGCATGATGACAGATAAAGGGTCATTTGTTTGGATGATTAAGAAAAGCATTTGTGGCCTTGAGATGACAGCTTTAGTTGAGTGTTTGTCATCAGTGAAAGAGATAAAAAGGTTGAGAAAGAACTGGAAGAAAAGAAGAAGTGTGGACTCTTGTTTCAGAAAGATGGATAGTGATGGAGGAAAAGCGATTCAGGGGAAGAAGGGGATATTGCACACTGCTTTCAGGAGAAGGGAGACAAGGAGAGACCAAGAGGAGAGTGCAGGAGAAGAGGGGAGAGATGGACGCTGTGAAAACCGTGGAATAACCGATGCAGCATGGTGTCGAAGAGCCAGGAAGAGGGAATAAGGTCAGATATGCAGGCAGGGAAGTTTGGAGAGGAAATTGAGCACCTCTTCCTCGGAGATCAGCCTAGGAGGAGAGCAGGGGTAAAAACAGAAACATTGGTGTGAAAGGAAGTTGAGGAAACTCAGGGCTGTGCCTATAACTTTCCAAGTAAAATGAACTCTGGAGGCTGACAGTTTCTGGATGCCCCCAGCAGGCCCCGGAGATTTGGAACAATACCTGGGGGAATTCATTAGGAAGCTACAAAACATGAATAAGAAGACTGGAGAATTGCAAATTAGTACAGTCTTTCTGAAGAGTAGTCTGGCACCTACAACAAAAGCCATAAAAGTGTTTCTAGCCTTTGACCCAATAATCCCTCTTCTGGGAATACATACCATGGAAATAACAGAAGAGGAAATATGAACTATTTTTTAAAAGATGTTTATTGCTGCCCTGTTCATAATAGGAAAATCCTGGAAGACATCCAAATGCTCCACAATTGGGGAGTGGTTAAGCAGATTCAGGAACATTAGTATGATGGAATATTATTTAATCATTACAAATGAAAAACACGAGTACTCTGTCAATACATGAGAAAAGTATACAGAAAAATGTTAGGTGAACAAGATAGAGTATGAAATAGGATGGATAAGTTGATTTCTACCCTGGAAAATGATGCTTATACAATGGCATGCCTTATAAAAGGTCACTGAAAATTGTGTAAATAATTGGTGTGAGGAAGTGAAGAGATTTTTTTCCCCTTTAGAAAATTGTTTAAATACACATTTTTTAAAGAGTTGGCAAGCAGCTGAAGCTAGTCAGCGTGAATTTGTAGTAATGCTGATCTGCAAGATTCTCAGCGGCCTCCCTTTTCAGAGAAAAAAAAGGAGAGTGGGGGACATTCAGAGCCAAAGACAATTAAGGAAATGAGTCATGAAACCAGCGGTCACCAAGAGATGACCAAGTTCTTTGCTGAAATGGCTTATAACATTGCAGGTTTCGTAGGGAGGGGAGTAGAGACAGAATAGATATTAGGACCCTGGAAATTGGAAAGATGGGAGGGGCTACAGACCCCTAGGGAGGTAAAGAGTTGTGCTAATGGAAGTGAATAAGTGGGAGCTTTGAGCTCTGAGAGCGATATTACAAAACGGGGGGTATTGGGAATGATGAAACAAACTGAAAGGGCAGTTGAGGGGGAGGGGGGACTAGAGGTCTCTGTAGTAAAAGAGGCTGAGAGATAGTGATAATAGGCAAACATGTCTGGAATGAACAGAAAAGTACAGTAAACACAATGGCCGTTCATTCATTTATTCATCCAATAAATACTTATTGAACTCCTACTATGTGCCAGGTACTCTTCTAGACACTAGAGAATCAACAGTGAACAAAACAGACAGTGTGATTTCTCCCACTGGGTGGCCCTGAACCACACATTTCCTCTCTGTTGCAGGTCCTAGCATGTAGTTGATGTTCAGTTACCTTTGGTTCAATGAATGCAGAAATGAGATGAATTTGATTGATCTTTTTTTTTTTTTATTGAATCATATCTGTGTACAATAATTCAGTCATGGGGTACAGTGTACGGGCTTCAGATACAATCAGAGATATTTTCATCAACCTGATTGCGATAACATTCAAGAGACTTTCTCATTACTTTGTGA